>JAFFJZ010000034.1:2265000-2442535 GCA_018340375.1 Gonatopus flavifemur
AAGGGTAAAGGCGATCCAGGAACGCCGTCCTCCTACCGGCCGCTGTGCATGTTGGACACAGCGGGGAAGGTATTAGAGAGGCTCCTCAAGGGGAGACTGCTCCAGGCGATCAATGAGGCAGGTGGCCTGTCGCCGAAGCAGTACGGGTTCCGTGTGGGTCGCTCGACCCTCGATGCGGTCCAGGCAGTAGTGGAGGCCGTGCGGCGCGCGGAGGATCACAACCGTTATTCCAGACGGGTGGTCTTCCTCGTGACGTTGGACGTGAGGAATGCGTTCAACTCCGCACGCTGGAGCGACATGCTCTGTGCATTGGACCATACGTTCCGTGTGCCTCTGTACCTCCTCAGGATGGTGGACCATTATTTACAGGGCCGTGCTCTCGTTTACGAGACTACCGCGGGTTGGGAGAGAACTGCGATCACGTCGGGGGCGGCGCAGGGGTCTATTCTAGGCCCCGACCTTTGGAACGTCGCTTACGATGGTCTGCTGAGGTTGGAGATGCCCGATGAGTCCTTGCTGGTTGGGTTTGCGGACGACGTTGGCCTATTCATAGAGGCCCGCGACGTCGCGCGAGCCCAACTAGTACTCAACCAGGCGATGCGACGCATCGAAGCTTGGATGACGGGGCATGGGTTGTCTCTGGCTCTCAGCAAGACAGAGATCGTGGTTCTCACAAAGAAGAGAATCCCTGCTGTCCTTCCTCTGCGGGTGGGGCAGGAAGTAGTGGAGTCGAAGCCCGCGGCACGGTACCTGGGCCTCACAGTGGACCGGAGGCTTAGCTTCCGGGATCACATATGGAAGGCTACCGACAAAGCTGCTAAGAAGGTAACAGCTCCTAGCAGGCTCATGGCTAATGTCGGTGGCCCAAAGTCGAGCAGACGTAGGTTGTTGATGTCCACGGTCAACTCGGTCCTCCTATATGGGGCCGAAATCTGGGGGCATGCCACGGAGAGAAAGAGCTGCAGTGCGCGACTCGAGCGAGTCCGAAGACTCGGAGCGCTTCGGGTCGCGTCTGCATATCGCACGGTCTCCGGTCCTGCGGTGTTTGTTGTGTCCGGAGTCGTTCCTGTCGCGCTTCTCGCTAGGGAACGACAAAACATCTTCCGGCGAAGCAGGGCTGGAGAGCAAAGAAGCGCAGTGGCGGCCGAGGAACGTACCCGCACGTTCCTCGCGTGGCAGGCCTCCTGGGATAGGGAGACCAGGGGGAGATGGACCGCAAGACTCATTCCCCTGGTTAGACCGTGGACGGAACGCGAGCATGGAGAGGTGGGGTACTTCCTGACCCAGTTCCTTACTGGTCATGGATACTTCAGGAAGTACCTGCACCAAATGGGGAAAGTAGCGTCTCCTGAGTGCCTTCACTGTCCCGACAAGAGGGACCATGCCGAGCACACGTTTTTCGAGTGTGCTCGGTGGGAGACACATCGGGAGGCGCTACAAACGGAGCTCGGAGACATCACTCCCGAGAACATCGTGGGTCTGATGCTCCGAGACGATTCGAGTTGGCGGGCGGTGGACTCCTTCGTACAGTCCATCCTCCGTCTCAAGAAGGTGGACTTGGATAGGGCAGGGTAACTGGCGGCGGTCTTTCGGCCACGAGGAAAAAAGGGCCCAGCTCGAAGTAATGTGATAAACGGTTCCGGGCTGGGTCCGAGGAGGGAAGAGGTGGGTTTTAGTGGGTAAACTGCGATAGGCGCTCAACATCTTCAGCCGAAGCAGGAGTCCCACACACCGGGGAGCAATAATACCAGCTCCCTGAAGGTGCATAAAGCATTTCCCCCTCTATGAAAAAAAAAAAAAAAAAATTATTATTATTATTATTATTATTATTATTATTATTATTATTATTATCATCATTTTATTCATTTATTCTATTTATTTTCCAAGTGACTACACCTTTTCTTTGTATTCTGTGACGTCCTTGTTGTATTCCATCTGTCCTTTGTATGTATTCATGACAAAGACGAACGGTCTCGAGCAGAGTCCAGGACAAGGAGAGGGCCTCACAACAACAGAGGCCCCATAGGAGGCGGAAGGGCCAGGTGAAAACGGCCCGTAGGCCAGGGCATCCCCCCCGAAGTAATGTGATAAACAGTTCCGGGGGGGAATCAATGCCTGTGAAGAGGGGGTTTTAGTGGGTAGACTGCGATAGGCAGCAACCATCGTCAGCCACTGCAGGAGTCCCACACACCGGGGAGCAACTCAGCTCCCTGATGGTGCGTAACGCATTTCCCCCTCTACAAAAAAAAAAAAAAAAAAAAAATTATTTTCCAAGACTATCCCACTTATTCTCATCAGTATTGTAAATTCGATCTCGTTGATATTATTATTAGGATTAGGATTATCGTCATCGTATTTGAATCTTTCAGCATTATTTCATTTGCATTTCTGAATAGTATTATGACTCTCGGACTTATGCTACTTGATCTTATCAGTATCATCTTATTTTCATCGCTTATCATTGTTATTATTATCATTGAGATTATCACACCTAATCTCAATTCCTCAACGTGATCTAGTGAATGTGATTATTAGGATGAGGATAACCAAGATCGTACTTGGTCTTATCAGTATTACTTCATCTGCATCTCATGGATAATATTATAATTATTATCACTATTATTTATAGCACTTTTAGAGAAGGAGGAGGATGTAGATAAGAAAGAATTGGGAGATTCGATATTGAGATCAGAATTCGACGAGGCTTTGAAAGAATTGAAAAATAATAAAGCGCCAGGCATAGATGGCATAAGTGCGGACCTGATGGAAGCCTCCAGTGAAGGAACTCGTGACGCACTGTTTGAATTGATTAGAGATATGTACGAAAAAGGCGAAGTACCGGAAGATTTCCAAAAGAATAAAATTGTCGCTATCCCGAAAAAACAAGGGGCAGACAAATGCGAGAACTACAGAACGATCAGTTTAACTTCACATGCTTCGAAAATACTGACCAAAATTATATACAGGAGGATGGAAAATAAAATAGAGAGTAGATTGGCAGAAGATCAGTTTGGTTTTAGAAAAAATAGGGGAACGCGAGAAGCGATTTTAGCACTTAGGGCAGTAATAGAGAAAAGAATAGCGCTGAAGAAATCTGTGTACATAGGTTTTGTAGATATACAAAAGGCTTTCGATAATGTGGACTGGGAGAAGATGTTTGCGATCCTGAAGAAGGTGGGAATAAATTATAAAGATAGAAGAATAATATACGAATTATATAAGAATCAAAGTGCAATAATAGACATAGAGGGTCAGGGAGGGGAAGCACAAATAAGAAGAGGGGTGAGACAAGGATGCTCATTATCGCCACCGATTTTCAATTTATATATAGAAGAAGCAATGAACGAAGTGAAGGAGGAAATTCAATCGAAATTACAGATTCAGGGAGAAAATATAAGTATGTTGAGATTCGCGGATGACATAGCTATACTTGCCACGAGTAGTACTGAGTTGGAAAATATTCTCCACACTATGAGAACAATATTATTGGAAAACTATTGTATGAATATAAATAAAGACAAAACAAAATTCATGATGTGTATAGCAGCGAAAACAGCTAGAAGAACGAAAATCAAAATAGATACCGGGACAATTGAACAGGTGAAAGAATTCAAATATCTAGGAAGCATAATTACAGAAAACGGCAGAAGCGAAAGAGATATAAGAGCAAGAATAGCACGAGGGAAACAGGCTTTTTACCAAAAGAAACAGTTATTATGCTCAAAAAATATAAGCTTGGAAGTAAGGAACAAATTCTTGAGAAATTACGTTTGGAGCACAGCACTATATGGTTGCGAAACTTGGACAATGGGGAAAACTGATCAACGAAGACTTGAAGCTTTTGAAATGTGGTGTTATAGGAGGATGCTCAGAATAAAATGGATAGACAAAGTCAAAAATGAAGAAGTACTCGAGCAGATGAATGAAGAAAGAAATCTTCTGAAACACATCGTGAAAAGAAGAAGCAATCTTACAGGACACACATGACGGCATGAGAGTTTATTGAAAACAATATTGGAAGGGAAAATGAATGGTAAAACTGGTAAAGGTAGACCTAGAGCAAGTTATATGAAGCGAATCGTACAAGACAAGGGATGTAGTAGATATGTAGAAATTAAACGTTTGGCGGATAATAGACAGGGGTGGAGGGTTTCATCAAATCAGTCGTAAGACTGATTACTTCATGATGATGATGATCACTATTATCATTGTACCTGATCTTACCAGTATTGTATTGAATAAATCATCACGGTTATTATTCCCAAGATTATCTTACTTGGTCTTATGAGCATTATTTCTTCTTGATCACATATTGAGTCATATTATTGTGGATGTACCACTGAAATTCCATCGTTCAAGAATGTTTATGTGAACCGAATTACCTCATTCCCTAAATGGAACAGGGAGGAGAAACAATGATTTGATATGAAATCCGTCATATGCAGTAAATGTGCCGGCCCAAATTCCGTGGATAGCGGCCACGTACCAGAACCAAACTATCACCGCGTATTCATATAATTGGCTTGTTCTTGAAAGTACCAGGTGTGTAATTATGAGACCGGAATTTTTGTACAGAAAAGACACGTTTATTATAATGATATGATACAAAGTAACTTATTCAAAGTATTGTCCGTCGCTATCTAAACACTTTTCCATCTTCCTGGCAATTTGTGGATTCCACGCCAGAAGAACTGTTGCTCTTTTGAGGCAAACCAGTCATCGAGCCGGTTTCGTACATCTTCGTAAGAAGTAAAGCGCTGCTCAGCAAGTGCGTGTCCCATCGATGCAAACGAGTAGTAATCGGATGGGGCAAGGTCCGGTGAGTAGGGTGCGTGCTGAATAATCTCCCAACGGAACGACTCTATCGTTTCCTGGACCTGTTTTGCTTTGTGTGCTGGTGCATTGTCATGCAGCAAAATCACCTTGTGTTGTCTTTGTTGGTATTCTGGTCGTTTTCCACGCGACACTCGATCTGAATCGATCATTCGTTGTCGGTAGCGTTGAGTATTGACAGTTTCCCCAGGTTTCAGCAGCTCGTGGAAAATTACGCCCTTCCGATCCCACCAAACATACAGCATTGTCTTTCGTCCGTAGCGGTTTGGTCTTGCCGTCGATGTTGATGGTTCACCCGGAGTAATCCATGACTTTCTGCGCTCAGGATTCTCGAAATATATCCACTTTTCATCGCCAGTCACAATTCGATAGAGGAATGACTTCCTTTGGAACCGTATAATCACATTCCTTGAGTATTACAGCCCAGAAAAACTGTCATTTCCTATTGAATTCGTCATTTTCGAGAGACTTAAGCCCTCAAATTTCGTGGATAACGACAACGTGCCAATATCAAACTTTGATTACATATCCTCCTGACTCCTACTCCCTGGGGAATATTAGTATGAACCGTATAATTACATTCCTTGGGTATTACAGCCCAGAGAAACTGTGATTTCCTATTGAATTCGTCATATTCGGGAGATTTGAACCCTCAAATTTCGTAGATAACGACCACGTACCAATATCAAACTGTTATGACATATGCTCCTGACTTCTAACCCCTGGAAAATATTGGTATGAACCGTATAATTACATCCCTTGGATATAACAACCCAGAAAAACTGTGATTTTCTATTGAATTCGTCATGTTCGGGAGACTTGAGCCCTCAAATTCAGCAGATCACGACCGCGTACCAACATCGAACTGTTATGACACATAGTCCTGACCCCTTTCTGTTGAAAACTATGCATATGAACCGCATAATCACATTCCTTGGATATGACAGCCCAAAAAAACTGTGATTTCCTACGGGATTTGTTATTTTGGGGAGGTTTGACCCCGGAAATTCCACAGATAACGACCGCGTACCAAAATCAAACTGGTAACACATATTTTCCCAACTCCCACCCTCCAAAAAATATCAGTATGAACCATCTCATTACATTCCTTGGATATAAAAGCTCAAAAAAACTGTGATTCCCCATTGAGGTCGTCATTTCCGGGAGACTCAAGCCCTCAAATTTCATGGATAACGACCGCGAATCAATATCTAATCGTTATCACATATTCTCCTGACTTCTTGTCACTGGAAAATACCGGTATGGACCTTATAATCACATTACTTGGGTATTACCGCCCAGAAAAACTGTGATTCTCCATTGAATTCGTCATTTTCGGGAGACTTAAGCCCTCAAATTTCGTGGATAACGACAGCGTGCCAATATCAAACTGTCATCACATATCCTCCTGACTTCTACTTCCTGGGGAATATTAGTATGAACCGTATAATTACATTCCTTGGGAATTACAGCCCAGAAAACTGTGATTTTCCATTGAATTCGTCATATTCGGGAGACTTGAGCCCTCAAATTCAGCAGATCACGACCGCGTACCAACATCAAACTGTTATGACACATAGTCCTGACCTCTTTCTGTTGAAAACCATGCATATGTACCGCAAAATCACATTCCTTGGATATGACAGCCCAAAAAAACTGTGATTTCCTACGGGATTCGGGATTTTAGGGAGGTTTGACCCCGGAAATCCCACAGATAACGACCGCGTACCAATATCAAACTGGTATCACATATTTTCCCGGCTTGTACCCTCCAAAAAATATCAGTATGAACCATCTCATTACATTCCTTGGATATAAAAGCCAAAAAAAACATTGATTTCCTATCAATTCGTCATTTCCGGGAGACTCAAGCCCTTAAATTCCACAGATAACGACCACGTATCAATATCTAATCGTTATCACATATTCTCCTGACTTCTTGTCACTGGAAAATACCGGTATGGACCATATAATCACATTACTTGGGTATTACCGCCCAGAAAAACTGTGATTCTCCATTGAATTCGTCATTTTCGGGAGACTTAAGCCCTCAAATTTCGTGGATAACGACAGCGTGCCAATATCAAACTGTCATCACATATCCTCCTGACTTCTACTTCCGGGGGAATATTAGTATGAACCGTATAATTACATTCCTTGGGAATTACAGCCCAGAGAAACTGTGATTTTCCATTGAATTCGTCATGTTCGGGAGACTTGAGCCCTCAAATTCAGCAGATCACGACCGCGTACCAACATCAAACTGTTATGACACATAGTCCTGACCTCTCTCTGTTGAAAACTATGCATATGTACCGCAAAATCACATTCCTTGGATATGACAGCCCAAAAAAACTGTGATTTCCTACGGGCTTCGTTATTTTAGGGAGGTTTGACCCCGGAAATCCCACAGATAACGACCGCGTACCAATATCAAACTGGTATCACATATTTTCCCGGCTTGTACCCTCCAAAAAATATCAGTATGAACCATCTCATTACATTCCTTGGATATAAAAGCCAAAAAAAACATTGATTTCCTATCAATTCGTCATTTCCGGGAGACTCAAGCCCTTAAATTCCACAGATAACGACCACGTACCAACATCGAACTCTTATGACATATCGTCCTGTCCTCTTCCTGATCAAAACTATGCATATGAACCGCATGATCACATTCCTTGGATTTGACAGCCCAGAAAAACTGTGATTTTCTACGGAATTCGTTATTTTAGGGAGATTTTAGCCCGTAAATTTCGCATATAACGACCGCGTACCAACATCAAACTGTTATCACATATTTTCCTGACTTCAACACCTTGAGGAATATATCATTATGAACCGTATAACCACATTCCTTGGATTTGACAGCCCAGAAGAACCGTGATTTTCTATGGAATTCGTCATTTTTGGGAGACTCAAGCCCTCAAATTTCGTGAATAACGACCGCGTACCAATCAAACTGGTAGCACATATTCTCCTGACTTCTATCTCCTGGAAGATATCAATAAGAATCCTATCATTACATTCCTTGGATATAACAGCCCAGGAAAACATTGATTTTCTACTGGATTTGTCATTTTCGGGAGACTTAAGCCCTCAAATTTCGCAGATGACGACTCCGTACCAACATCAAACTATCATGGCATATTGTCCTGACCTTTTTCCGTTTAAAACTATGCATATGAGCCGCATAATCACATTCCTCGGGTTTCATAATTTCAAAAAACTGGATTATCCCATCTTCGAACAATTATGTTCTCATGTTCAACCTGCTAAAACTCACAGAAAACTCAGTTCAACCACTCCAAACCCTATGAAAATCGATTCAGTAGCTCAAAATCCATCAGAAAAAGTATTTCGCATGAAGATTTCCTGAAACACAACAAAGATATTGAAGGTTCCCTTTATGTCTCATGATCTTCCGGCCAATGGTACAGTCCCCACCAAAAGTCTGCTGCGTGGCTGCTAGATCGCGGCTGCTAGCTCCAGCTTCATGTATTTGAGAGCATTCGATGAGCTTCAGTCGCAGATCCCTTCATATTGGAGCAGAAAATTAAAACCTCCCGCAAATGACGAGAATTTGGCTCGTCAGCTGATATGTTCAATCGAGAGGAACTTTATGATGCAGACACGAATCGACTAATATCTCGATGGCGTTATGTTTACAAATACCCAAGCTCATTGTATGACATCTATCATCCATTTATCTCAACTACCACTCACCGCTACAGCCATATATTGCGGAACGGCGGAAGCAAAGTTATACACCTACTAACAGTACAATTTTCCAATAGGGCCGATGAACATGCGATTTCATGGGTGCGATTACTACATATGTGACAGAATATGGCGCATGGGCTGAAGAAAGAGATCCGAAGTACCTTTCTCTTTTCCTTATCTTGTAGTATGCGATAATTACACACAGGTAATGAGACCCTTACTCTTTTCCTCATTCAATCGGCTTTCGTTTTGCGTTGGAAGAAGTAGAGACTGAGCGATATGAACAAAAATAACATTCTGAAATAACTTTTAGGTGAGATTTTGCCGTCGGCATTTTTTTGTTTTACAAAAGTCATCTTATGAGGGACAACTTTGTCACTGGAAGTCTCTTGTAACTCAAATTCCCTCCACCACTTTTCCAACGCTAAGCATGGGAACGTGGTTTTCACTTCAACCAAGAATTCATTGATTCATCATTACTTCTTACGAACTTTTTCAACACGGTCGTTTTCGGAAAAGTCTTATGAATCAACATCTGTAAGATTATTGCATCCGGGCCTTCAAATGACTTCGTTATGTGTATATCACATTTCATCGCATAATTAAGTAGTGTTCGAAACTTATTTTTAATAGGATCATCATTGATGAGGAAGTATGACTTTTTCCAATACTGTTTTGTGGAAAAAAAGTGTTATAGTGATCATATTATATCTATTAGAAGCATCATGTAATTCTACGAGGAATCATGACTTTTCATGGACAGCAATATTTTATCGTTACGCTATATTGAACAGTTTCATGTATCTCAAGAGGAGCAAGATCTCCGAACATTTGTGGAACGTTTACGTACATCCATTGTGTATTCTTTGAACGTGGAAATGTTCGTATGTTTATCAAATGTTTGTTGAAAGTCCATTGACCGTTTGACGGCCATCTCGTTTTCTTGGGGTAATTTCATGGGAAAATTATGAAAACATGGAATATGATTTAATATGTGAAAATCATGATATTTATTCCGTGAAGATGGAATTCATGACATGTATAAATGTTGGAACATGTGAGAAATGATGAATAATCCTTTCATTTGGGATATAATGGGAGCCAAAATCGAATATCAATGTTGAATAACGCGACAGTATCGGTTTCTCACCAGTCCCCTAAATCTGTGCATCCCATATCCCACGAAAAATTGATGGCATACATTCATATTCAAGTAACAAGGGTAAGCAGGGGATCATTCAGTCTATACCTTGTTAATGGATTCAATTCATTCACAGAAGGATCCAAATGAATATTCCAAGAACTATCAGGTGGTCGGATAGTGGGGATGATAATCAGAAACCGGTGCCTCTGCGTTAATTTTCCAAGTAAGGCCATGTGAGAGCATTGAATCAAGAATCTTTTAAAAACCCAGTTGAGAGGAGAAAACGTGGGGGAGATGAAGAGTGGAGTTTCCGAAATGCACTTGGTGTTATTACTGGAGTTTGAATTGAATGCAGAATCAATATTTTCATATGCAATTCCTCTTAATATCCATTGATTCAGTTGTATTCTCACGTCAAAAGACAATTTGAGATAATTCAATCAATAATCATCAATCAAATCAAATCGGGCAAGTCGAAACCAAGGGGAATGCACGATGGAGTGTCAATTGCGCACATGGATGATGCGATGTCCATTCATCACGTATTGAATAATCGTATATTGAGTTGTTTCCAAAAAATCATGAGGTTGAATGAAGCGCAATGACAGTAAATGTACTCCTGCCATTGCTAATCGTTCATCGGATTTATTGATTATCATTGGAAATGAATTTCATTATTGATTCAGATGAACAAATGTGGGTTAATTGTGTTTTTTTCCAGCTCATTCAGCAAATCACGGATAGCAAGTTCAAGAGAGCAAATAGCAAGCAGCAATTAGCAAATAACAAATAGCGAGTTGCAAGTAGTCAACAGCAAATAGCGAGTAACAAATAGCAACTGGCAAATAACAAATACCAAATAGCACATAGCAAGTAACTAGTGGCGAATAGCAAGTAAAGAGGAGCGAATAGCAAGTAGCAATCAACAAGTGACAAATAGCAAGTAACAAATAGTAAGTAATCAATAGGAAATAGCGAAAACCGAAGACTCAAAATGCCACGGAAAAAAATCTACCGCAGTCCTTCAGAAGAGAAGGAATTGCAACGAGTGGAACATGAAAAACAATGCAAAATCAAAGACGTCGATGTGAACTCATCAAACGAAATCAGCCAACGCCATCCCCTTCACTCCCATCGAATCGATCAAGTGATGCGACTAACGGAAACAATATTGCCCTTATCAGCAGTGAGCCAGAATGTTCAAGTCATATTCACATGCAAGAATTTGGAACTCCCTTTGTGGAAAATACATTGCATGGTTTTGGTTTGGGATATTTGGAGCATGTGCAGGAACATTACGCTGGTGCGATGAATGTTTTGTGCATCCATTGTCAGTTTCAACATTCCATCGCAGAGGAAGTATCGTACGAAGGTGATTCTTTCAATGATTGTTGTGAGCATAAAAGTGTTCACTCACAACCATTACCCGATCACCCTAATGAATTGAGAGCTTTATTGGATGGGATTCACGCAGGTTCTAAAATTTTTCACGATCGTATCAGACGTTACAACATCGCATCATCATCCACGTCTTTCAACGCTAATTTAATTCAGTTACGTAATCGAACATCGAGACCATATTGTTTCAAGATCCAAGGATAAATTTATTATCAAATGAATACCTTTATGCATCCAGCCATAAACGAAAATCCTACTCATGGTCAGTCATTCGTAATCGATGCTAATGAAGCTTTAGGGCATAGTTTGTTTGTTTGAACATTAATCCGGAACTTGATTCGCAAATCCTTTTCACTTTAGATAATGTTATATGTGAGGATAATGTATTCGTCCAATCTCACGTGATGATGGACAGAGAATTGAGATCCCAGAATTCGACAAATGGCACGAACGAAACCCAATCCGAATTGCAATTATTATTTACACTGGAACCGGGCATGGATCGTCGTCAATACAATTTCCAGAGAAGTAACGGAGTTGCCGCGGTATTTTCCACTACAGCAGATAGAGGAATACTGGAATCGGATGTTGTTGTACGCAATAAGCAGACTGAAGAATCAAAAATTGTTAGCAGTATGGACCCTAATGTAGAACCTTGGGTGTTTCCCATATTTTGTCCATATGGTACACAAGGGTGGCATCGCGATTTAAAATTGAAGAATAAAGACAAACGAGTTACCAGATGCGCATATAATGAATATCGTTTTACTGTTCGTCGAAATGAATTTAATGGTATTCCACTGGGCCGTCGATTATTCCAACAGTGGCTGGTTGATTCTCATGTTAAGATGGGAAGAGATAGAGTTGAATATTCAGAAACGAATCAAAAGCAAATATGTGTGGATACCTATCATGGTTTGATAGATCATTCACAATCCACCGCGACTGTTGGAAATGCGAGGATCGGTAAGATGGTTATTTTACCTTCTACTTTCATTAGTTCTCCTTGAAACATGATGCGATTATATACTATTGTACGAAAATATGGTAAACCAGATCTATTCATCACCATGCCATGTGATCCACAATGGCGAGAGATTCAAGGAAATTCATTGCCGGGTCAACATGCTTCCGACCGACCGGATATTTGTGCCCGTGTTTTTGACATGAAGAAGAATCATTCGATACAACTGACTGTTGGAGGAAGTTACTTCAGAGAAGTTGCAGCATATGTTTATGTTGTAGAATTCCAGAAACGCGGGTTGCCACGCGTTCATTCACTTGTAACACTTAAACCGAGTAGTAAAATAACAAGCACCGTTCAAGTCGATCATTATATTTCGGCAGAAGTTCCCCATCCTGATAAATATCCCATTTCGCACAGGATAGTCAAAAGACATATGATACATGAACCTTGTGGGCTTGGTGTCAAGTAGATGGTGGATGTTCGAAAGGTCATCCTAAGCCGTATTGAGAGTCGACTACTATGAATTCAGGTGGTTATCCTTATTATTAAAGAATGAACACTAGCGAGAGTTTTGAACGCCCTGGTTCATATATATTCGATAATCGGCATGTCGTACCTCATTGTCCGTATTTTTTAGTTATATTCAATTGTCATATTAATGTTGGAATAGTATCCAATGTACGTGCCGTGAAATATTTGTACAAATATGTTTTCAAAGGTGGCGATTGTGATTGATGATCTCTCGAAACCTCAGAATGATGTCATCAAATATGATGAAATTGAAGATTTCATTGAAACCCGATATGTAGCACCTGTCGAAGCAGCATGGCGTATATTGAATAAACCGTTGCAAGATAAGAGTCGTTCCATAATGAGGTTGACCGGTTCATTTGCGGAATGAACACACTCATGTAATTCCTGATATTTAAAATCCAGAACAGTCGAGGAACGCTTTACTGAAAGTTACAATGCTCATGGAGTATTTTGCCCTAAACGAGCCAGACTATTTACATATCCAGAAATTCCGTTGCATTATGTATTCGAAACATTTGAAATTAATCGAAAGAATGTCCCACAATGGCAAGTACGAAAGGCGCTTTCTAACTTGATTGGACGCATGTATTCTGTGAGTCCGTAGCAAGTTGAATTATTAGATTCGAGACTGTTTTTGCTTTTGGTGAAAGGAGCGAGAAGTTCCGGAGATCTTCGGATTGTTAGAGGAACAATTCATCCTACGTTTAGTTCAGCTTGTTTGGCGTTGGGCCTAATAGAAGACGACGGTGAATGGGCACGTGTAATGCAAGAACCGTGCTTTGGATGATGCCACAAGTACTTTGCAAATTTTTTGTGAGGATTTTGATGTTTTGTCAACCATTGCATCCAGAGAAACTATGGGGAAAATTTCAAAACGAAATGGCAGAAGATTATTCACGACAATGTGATTCATTGGGAGCACGAAAAATTGCTTATCTCGGAATATGCGCTCTATTGAATAGGGAAGGATTAAATATTTCTGAATTCCCAAGTATAGGGCAAATAGTGAACATTCCTCCTCAAGATGATCCGGTATTTGGAGAATTTGATTCTTATCAAATTGGTGGAGGAAGTTATGAAAAGTTGAACAATCAGCACCGCGATATTGTTGACGATGTTTTGAATGCATTAGACAATTATCCAAATCCATTCCATCATGCGTGTTTCTGTATTGATGGTACTGGTCGATCTGGCAAGACTTTTATATACACCAGTGTTCCATATTTGGCCAAGTTCAAAGGTGAAAAAGTATGCGCGATGGCTTTCACAGGAATTTCAACAACATTACTCCCTAACAGGAGAACTGTTCACAAAGTTTTTGGTCTACCAGTCCCCCTTCATGCTGATTCTACATGTAATATCGAATTGAATTCCAAAGGAGCGGAAGAAGTGAGGGAAGTGGACTTGTTCATTTGAGATGAAGCTGCAATGGCGCCTCGTTACGCCTTAGGAATAATGGATCATACGATGCGTGATATAATGAATACTAGCTCACCATTCGGTGGAAAAGTCGTAATTTTGGGAGGAGATTTCAGACAATCACTCCCCATTGAAGTGCTTGGAACTCGATCAGAGGCTGTCAATCTTTCTTTCAAATGCAGTTCATTAAGGAAGTATTTCAAACAACATTAATCAACCGTGAATATGCGAGTTTCACCAGAACAGATAGAATTTGCGAAATTTCTTTTGGGTGTAGGGGATGGGACCATTAATGATATCAATGATGAGATATGCATCCCTGAAACCTGTGTTATTTTAGGATGTAATATGGATATCATTGATGTAATTCATGGAGACCTCATTGCAGGAAAATAATTGGTAAGTAAAATGGGAACGGAATTGATTATCATCAGCAAGACAGCAATACTATAATTCCAAGGTACCCTATAGTTATGGTTATGTCATAATTTTTCAAATTTTATTCATGATTCTTTGCAACCAATTCATTTTGTTTCATGTTTGAGGCTGGATCACATCTTTGAATATCAAATGTAGTATCTTCTCACATCATGATTGAAAACACGCTTGAATCATCATGAAGCCCAAGGAGGTGATTGGAAAGATTTGATGATTGGACGTTGACGAATGTTTGGACATTTGAATGCTCAAGGAATTCTTGATGCTCCATACTTTATATACTAGGTTGATGATTTATAGATCTCACTTTTCTGAAAACATTATCAAAGGCGTTATTGATTCAAAACATTCACATCCACTGATATTATTGTATATATTATAAATGATTAATGTTCACTGTTCTGGTTTTGTTGTGAATATAATCTATTAGGGGTACAAATGAGTTCAATTTTTCGTTCAATTTTGTATTGAAATGTGAGATCAACGGATTCTGCAATATTTCTGAAGGGCTTTTGAAACCTCCGTGTGACATACAGCAATACCACAGGAGAATTTCAATGTATCAAACATCAAACTCCTGCAATCTTTTTCGAAATTTCCGATGCTCTATAAGTCATTATATATGATGGCCTATATACATTTTTGAGAGTGTGTCTATTTGTATCATCGCTCTCCTTATAGGTAGACACACTTGTATGTAAAGAGCTCTCTTACTGATACCGTGTGAGTGCGCTGATGGGCTTGTCCGGTCGTCAGAAGTTGTCACGTGTTAGTATGCCTCCGACTCTCTTTAACCTAAGGCGCCGTTCCTTTCAATGTACGGGCTCGTGGACTATGCGCCGATAATCGCCCATTCCAATTTTCTATAATTGGAAGTTGAATAAACCGATTGAATTGAATTCCAATGTACGGAGAGTCGAAACAGCCACGTGTATGTATATGATAGAATGGCCGGTTATGCCTACGCGCTTACGAGTAAATATAATGTGCTTATGTGTGATAAGAAAGAAAATATACATGAGGTATCACACAAATTACATTCGTGTATTTAATTAATACAAAATTATCAAGTTACGGGCCCGGGTGGACGGAGATATGAGTGGATGTGAAAAACAACCATTGTAGTTACCACGTGTTCGATGAAATGGCTCAGAGATGAAGTGTTTGTAATCAACGAAGAAAAATGGCTGTGAACGGAAAGAATTTATGTAACATTGAGCCTTTGGTGCAAGGAGGATACTATTCATGGAAATTAAGAGTAGAAATGCTCTTACATGAACAAAGTGTACATGAAATGATAGAAAAAGCATTTGTAAATGAAGATCACGTGGGAATGGTTGCATTATCAACGGCCAAAAGGAAAAATACTAAGTGTATGAATTTAATAGTACAATGCGTGGATAATACGCGAATTGGAACGATGAGAAATTGTACAGCGGCGTATCAAATGTGGATATCCTTGGGAAAAGCACACGAGAAGAAAGGTTTACCAGTACAATTGTGTTTGGGAAAGAAGCTGCTGTCAATGAAGTTGATGGAGGGTGAAAATTAAGGAGAATTCATTCCGAAATTTGAAGAGTTGAAAAATCAAGTTGAAGCTGCAGGAGGTGAAGTAAGTGAAGAAGATGCGATATGCAGTTCATTTCTTGCCCTACCCAAATCGTACGAGACGATAACAGCGGTATTGGGAAATTCATCAAGAGGAACACTTATACTGGAATTAGTGAAGGCCGAATTGCGAAGCGAAGAGGGCGAAAGGAAAGAAGACGTTGAACGTGATGGTGGTGCAACGACATCAGCGGTGTTCATGACGAAGAAACAAGTTGTGTGCCATAATTGTGGTCTGAAAGGGCATTATAGAAGAGATTCTTTCAAGAATTCTTCTCCGCAACAAACATCTAATCAATGCAACTTCAATAATCGCGGGCATCATGATGGCTTTCGAGGAAGATTCCGAGGAAGACATCAGAGATATCGAGGAGGACATCAAAGACGTGGCAATGGGTACGGAATGACGAGAACAGGGAATTCCGCAGAGAATCGGCATCATGGTGATTGAGATGAAGACAGCGTGTGTTTCGTAGCTGGTAATATACATTCACGTAGAACTTATGGAAACCATAATCGACTTACATTCTTCATAGACTCGGGTTGTACAGACCATTGAGTAAATAACAAAGAATATTTTTCAAATCTAATGTTTTTGGTCAAACCAATAAATATAGCAATTGCGAAAGATGAAGAATATGTAGAAGCTATTACAGTAGGAGAGATGAATTGTTTAAGTAGAGTCAATGGAAAGAATATAAAGTGTAAAATTGGGAACGTGTTATATGTACCTAAGTTAAGAAAAAATTTATTATCAGTGAGCAAATTAGAAGCGTCAAATTTGAAAATAATATTTCATCAAGGAAAAGTGGCATTGTTTTTGAGACAAAATTCAATCGGTAGAGGTTACAAGAACAATTCATATGGAATAACATTTGATGTCTCACACACAGAGTGTCATAATATAGAGAAAGAAAATGAGAAGTGTAGCATTTGGCATAGAAGATACGGTCACAATGGGTATTCAAGTCTCAAGAGCTTGATATCAAATAGAATGGTTAGTGGCCTTGAACATGTTAATATAAATACAATTGAATTCTGTGTGCCTTGTACTGAAGGTAAAATGAATAGATCGAGTTTCGATACAAGGACTGAAAGTGAACAAATTTTTGAAATTATACACTCTGACATGTGGGCTCGATAACACCAGTATCTTATAATGGGGATGAATATTTTGTTACATTCATCGACAATTATTCGAGTTTTACACATGTATATACTATTGAAGAAAAGAGTGAAGTTTTTGAACGCTTCAAAGAATATGCTCAATGAGTACAAGCGAAATTTAATCGTAGAATTTCTGTGTTAAGGTGTGACAACGGTCGAGAATATTGCTCTATTGAGTTCAAAAATTATTGCAGAGCGAATGGAATTTTCATTGATTATACCGTTCCATATACGCCGTAGCAAAATGGAAAAGCCGAAGGGTATAACAGGAGTCTTGTGGAAAGAGCAAGGGCTATGTTGTATGATGCGAGCGTGCCTAAGAAATTTTGGAATTGAGCAATAGGGACCGTGGCCTATTTGATTAACAGAAGTCCGAGTGCGAGTATAGGTTTAAAAATATACACCTGCTGGAATATGGTATGGGAATAAACCCAATGTGAATAATCTCAGACTCTTCGGTTCACCGGCGTATGCACTTATTCCGAGAGAATTGAGAAAGAAGCTTGATGATAAATCGGAGGATTGTATGTTTATGGGATATTCGAATAACGGAAATCGTTTATGGAATTTTGAGGAAAATAAAATTGTTATATCAAGAGATGTAGTCTCTGATGAAGAATCAATTATTAAGAGGAGAAGTGTGATACAAAGGATGAAAGAAGACGAAATAGAAGGAGAAAATGATAGTGTTAATGTGTATAATGAATTGTATAAAGTTGAAGATTCGAATGTGAATGATTCAGATGAGGTACAGCAACAAGAATTGAATCGGAATCCCTTATCAAAAAAGGCATGTGACTGACGCCTTTTCCGTGATTGTGATTGTTTGTTGTTTCCCCCGATTTGATCTGTGTGAAATGAATTTCCGAACATTCATCTTGGACAAGTAGGAGGGGGTGATAGTGGGGGGTGTGATTAATTCATCGGGCCATACACACGTGAGGTGTATTGTGGTTGTTGTTCCCCCCGATTTTATCTATGTGAATTCCCAAACGTTCATCTTCGAAACAAATAAGAGGGGATGATTTTGGGGGGTCTAATTAATACATCGAGCCATAGGTACGTCAGTTGTGTTGTAGCATCGTGCTAAATCGGTGATGCAATCGTGATTCTCCTCATGAGGCCTATATTTCGCGAGTGGGTGTGTGTGTTGTTTAACTATACATATACATATATAATATATAATATTATCATATATTATAATATTAAATAATAACCTCAAATTGTATAATACATTTCATGATATTATTTATTATATATGTATAAATTTATATTAAAATAATGAGTGAATTTTCAATTGTCAGTTTACTGTGAGTTACGGAAGTCTCATCTGTGAATTATGCCTCGTCGAAAAATTGATCGCACTCCTGGAGAAGAGGAGAATTTTCAGCGTGCAAAACGAGCGAAACATGCGGAACGACAACGTCTTTATTGGAATTCTAGCAATTATATGGAAGCTAGAGATCGTCATCGTAGGAGTCGAGAACAATATCGATTACGTCAAAGAGGCATTGAAAACAACCCACAGGTGAATTCACCTTTAAATATTATAACTGAACATTATATAGGAGAAATGAATATATGTTGTTCTCATTGTGGGGCAAAACATTTTCAACCGGGAAAAGTATCCAATGCGGGTCTTTCTTTCAACGATTGTTGTAATCATGGGTAGGTGTGTTTAGACCCTTTACCTGAGCCACCTCTACCCTTACGTGCTTCGTTTGACGGTTCGGATTCTCGATCAAATACATTCTATAATCATATTCGTGGTTATAATAATGCTTTTTCTTTCGCATCATTCAATGCTAATTTAGTTGATACAAGGAGATCTCGTCGCGCTCCTTATTGTTTCAAAATTCAAGGTCAAATATATTATCAGATCAACACGAGTATATATCCAGTCGCCAACGAGCAACCCAGTTATGGCCAACTTTTTATTGTTGATGCGAATGAAGCCGCTCAATGCAGAATTGATCATAATCGTTCATTGGATTCGGATATATTAGTGATGCTGGACAATATGATGAGATTACATAATGTGTTTGCGCAATCTTTTGAAATGATGGGTGGAGAATTGAAATTTCAGCAGCAAAAAACAGATCCATTACAAGAAAATGTTCCGAACGAATTACAATTATTATTCACTTTGAAACCAGGTACAGATCAACGTTGCTTGAATTTTCAAAGGTGTAATGAAGTTGCTGCAGTTTTTTCTACCACAGCTGATGGAGAAATTCCAGAACCTTATGTTGTGGTACGTAGTAAGAGTACAAAGGAGTTACAGTTAGTCAGTACCATGGATCCCAATGTTGAACCTTGGATTTATCCATCATTTTATCCTCACGGTCCTCAAGGATGGCACCTCAATTCATTGTTGGAAGACAAAAATAAACGGATCAGTAGATGTGCCTACATGAAGCATCGCATAGCTATACGTCATGACTGTAATGTGATTCTGATGGGCCGCCGATTGTTTCAAAAATGGCTTGTAGATTCTTACGTGAAAATTGAGGGAGACAGAATGAATTATTTATCAGAGAATCAAAAAAAATTGCGAGTTGATAGTTATGTGATAGTGATTGTCATATTGCCTTTATCATACGTGGGGTCTCCGCGGAATATGATGCAACATTATCAAGATGCCATGGGTATCGTACGGAAATTTGGTAAACCTGATCTTTTCATTACAATGACTTGTAATCCAGAATGGCGAGAAATCCAAGACAATCTGCTGTCTGGCCAACAAGCCCAAGACAGACCTGATATTTGCGCTCGAGTGTTCGACATCAGAAAAGATTATTTATTGGATTTGATTGTTCGTCAAAAATGTTTTGGTAAAGTTCAAGCGTTTGTTTACGTCATTGAATTCCAAAAACGAGGATTGCCTCATATTCATTTACTAATCACTTTAGATCAGAATAGTGAAATTACAACTTCCTCGATTGTTGATCGTCATATTTGGGCGGATCTTCCACATCCTCAAGGCTATTCAATTTTACATGAAATCGTAATGAAGCAGATGATACACGGACCTTGCGGATCTTGGTGTGAAGTTGATGGAAAGTGTTCAAAACATCATCCTCAACAATTCCAAGAGGGAACATCAATGGATAATGATGGATATCCATTTTATAAGAGACGAAATACTGGGATTACTTTTGAACGCCCTGGTAATTATATTGTTGATAACCGACACGTTGTTCCATATTGTCCAATGTTATTGCTCACGTAAATTGTCATATCAACGTTGAAGTTGTTCCAAGTATGAATTCTGTGAAATATTCATTCAAATATGTATTCGAAGGCCATGATTGTGCTTCCATTGTGAATAATGAGAGCGGACATGATGATACAATCATTGATTCTGATGAAATACAGAACTATATAGAAAGTCGTTATGTGGGACCTGTTGAAGCTGAATGGCGTATTTTCAGTGAACCTCTACAAGAAGAAAGCCATACAATTATCCGATTACCTGTACATTTGCCCAATCAACAACCTGTTATTATTCCAGATGTTGTGGATGGTGGCGCATTAGCACGTGCTTTGAATAAGATCACAATGTTGATGGAGTATTTTGCACTTAGAACTCGTGACGAAGCAGCCAGGAAGTATACTTATTCGGAAATCCCTTGTCATTATGTTTTCGAAAAAATACGATTGAACGGTGAGGATGTGTTGAGGTGGATGCCTAGCAAAGCTCAGTTTAATGTCATTGGTCGTATGTATTCAATAAGTCCTACGCGAATTAAATTGTTTCACCTTCGTTTATTGTTATTAACTGTTAAAGGTGCAAAAAGTTTCGAAGATTTAAGAACAATAAAAGGACCCTTCCATGCATCTCTTGTTGCTACGTGTTGAGCATTGGGCCTCGTACAGGACGACGAAGAGTGGAGTCGTGCGATGCAAGAAGCAGTTGTTTGGATGATGCCACAGCGACTCCGGAGATTATTTGTCAGAATTCTGATACACTGTCATCCCGTTCATCCTGAACAGTTATGGGAGAAATTGAAAATTCATTTATCAGAAGATTATATAAGACGATTGGGGCAAAATGAAGGTGTCAAATAAGCATATGTTCGAATGAGTCACATGCTGAATACTAGAGGATGAAGTTTATCTCAATTCCCAAGTATGGAACAAATTGTAGGTGATGTGGATGGTGAGGAATTCATCCCATCTCAACAATATGGAGAAACGGGTATGAGACAGTATGAAAAATTGAACGTGAAACAAAAAGAAGTAGTTGATGTTGTTCTTGGATTAGTTGACGCTACTGACTCCCAATCACCAAATAATCAAACAAATTGTTTTTATATAGATGGACCAGGAGGTGCTGGAAAAACTTTTATTTACACTACACTTTATTACTTATTGAAAATGAGGTGTAAAAATATTTGTGCTATGGCTTTCACTGGTATCGCTGCTACTCTACTTCCTCATGGCAAAACCGTTCATAAAACATTGGGATTGCTAGTACCTCTTTTTCCGGATTCTTCATCGAACATTGAAATCCAATCCAAAGAAGGAGAATATTTGAAGAATACAGATGTTTCCATTTGGGATGAAGCTCCTATGGCCCCGCGATACGCTTCAGGAATTATGGATCGTACACTCAGAGGAATTATGAACAATCATTTTCCATTTGGTGGGAAAATCATAATCTTAGGTGGTGATTTTCGACAGCTCTTACCAATTCAAGTACGTAGTACGCGAGCTGAAACAGTCAACTCGTCGATTAAAAGGAGTGGATCATGGCCATTGTTTGAGATATTTTTTCTTACGGTAAATATGCGTGCTTTATCTAAAGGAATTGAATTTTCACAATTCCTCTCAAGTGTAGGAGATGGTATTCTGGATAATTCCGATGATATCGTTATTCCTGAACGATTATTAGCTCCTCCTGATGCTGATATCGTTGAAGATGTGTATGGAGATTTGATTAGAAAAAAACTCTATAGGCAAATGACCAAGTGTGCAATTCTTCCTGCTATAAATCGTGATGTGGATGAAATGAATGAGCGAGTAGTTGAATTATTGGACATCGACACGCAAAAGATATACACAAGCATTGATACCATCCCGGAATCAAGTGATAATGGAAATATTGCAGAAGCTATTCTTCCAGAATATCTGAATACTTCATCCCCTTCATCTTCACCGGTTCATGAATTATGCTTGAGAGTAAATAGTGTGGTAATGCATATAAGAAATCTCAGTATTAGTGAGGGTTTATGTAATGGTACAAGGTTGTTAATACTTGAACTCGGGTGTAATTTATTGCGTTGTGAAATTTTGACTGGAGATAAGCAAGGTCAAATAGTTTTCCTTAACCGTATCAAGCTTCATTCGGAAAATGACTCCCCATTCACCTTCGCAAGGCGACAATTCCCCGTAAAATTAGCCTTTGCAATGACAATCAATAAATCGCGAGGACAAACTTTTGATAGAGTTGGAATAGATTTGCGTAAAGATGTATTCAATCACGGACAATTGTATGTTGCTTTATCACGCGTACGTTCTTGGAAGTCGGTGAAAATTTATTTCGGCGATCAAAGAAATACTAGAACAGTCAAAAATTATGTTTATGATGAATTGTTTTCATAAACAAGATTTTCTAATTATTATACAATAAATTAGCCGAGGAATTCTTCCAAAATATGTTGGACTTGGTAATGTTGATGATGATTTGATAATGTTGGGTGTTGTAATAATCCAAGTGATATTACGATGTTCAACACTATTGTTAGAGCTGTGAAAGCATTCGAAATACTTTTTGGCGAAAATTTCGTATTTCCAACAAATTTTGCTGTATGTATTCCACTTTTCTGAACTCAATGTTTTGTGTTTTCACAATTTTCTTTTCAGAAAAATTTCACCTGGACTTGATATAGTTTGTATTTCGTGATATAATTTTTTAAATGGATGCATTTCTTTCAATGCATGGGAATTACAAAATACATTCGGAAGTCTTTCATAAAATATGAAATACAAAACATACCCTGCTTAGGGGGATTTTTTGAAGAAGGAAACCACGAAGCCACATAGAAAATTCACAGAAAGTGGGAATATACAGCAGAATGTATTGAAAGTAACACATTTCCGCAAACAAGTATTTTAAATTATGACTGTTTTTTATTAGTGATTTTCAAAGATTGCAATCTGTTATTACATATTTTTGAATATCATTGAGATATTTGATTGTGAAATAATCTGAGATATGAGCATTTGAATGTACCGATTCAAACAATTGTTCATATTTAGACGATGACGTTGGAAGTTATCATCATAAACATCAAAATTATATTTATAAAAAAAAATATGGTATATGATATGATGGTATATGATCTGATGATATATGATTTGATGATGATATGATGTTAATGAATTATTTTATAAAAAAAAATATTTTTGAGATGGATTCAAGACATTTTATTTCGAACTATTAGATATTATTCACTTATTTTACGATGAGAAAATGACGTTTATGAAGACCAGGCCCGAATCTAGCGGATTCTCTATCTCTCTCTCCGTCCATTTGAGATCATTTTGAGATCATTTTGGATCAGAAGAGGGGCAAACCGCCCCCTTTTGATCCTTTATTAACCTGCCCGTTCGAATTGATGGAGGGAGAGACCGAGAATTTGCTAGAACCGGCGCTGATGAAGATGATACCCTATCTGTTGTTATGCTTGTACTGTTCTGTGTACTCTCAGACAGAGGGTTGGAACGCACTGATTAGTATTAACATAATCAACACAAGGAGTATTTGGATTTTTCCAACAGAAAACAACATAACTGATGACCTAAATAATGTTCTTGAGTAGACTTCGTTCAAGAATTTTCTTTCGCTTCTCATTATTATTTCAGGGCCGCATTAAGAAATTCTCCGCCCCTAGGCCAGGTACGTGATCTCGCTGCCCGAGTGGAAAAATTGTCGGAATTATATGTCTTTAATATGTAATAGAATATAGTTTTTATATATAATTTTTATACAATTACATAAAAATTATATCGTGTGTCGCCCCCAAGATCTGTTGCCCCTAGACCAGGCCTAGGTTGGGCTAGGTGCAGATATGCCACTGTATCTTTGAAGCTGTCCCAAATATACCGTCGTCCTGAGCCAAAAGGCCGTATGTCACTTATTTGATGTTCTGAGATATCAAGCATTTTATTTAGTCTTGTACATGTTGAATAATACAAACGCAGTTATTTCTGAAACAGTTTCCTTCACACTTTTGAATGCTGTAAAGAGTTTCCAAATTGAGATACAGGTAAAAGACTTGTTCGAATGTGAATGTGTAGAAAACGGAAAGGAAATGTCCTCGACATACGGCCTTTTGGCTTAGCACGGCAGTATACCTGCTCAAAATCCAAATGAAAAATTCAATGTACCAATATATTTATGGTTAGTTGAAAAAAATCATTCGTTTATAGTGTAATGTCTAATTGAAGAAGGAGAATGTTAATTCATTTATGAAATAAGAATTTCTTCCAGTAAAATGCAGAATTTGTTTCGGAAATCTTATTAGTTTAATTGGAAAAATATCAAATTGCAAATGTAAATATCTTCTTTAAGCATAATAATCATGATTTCCGTATAATATATGATTTTTTCACCCAATTCAATGAATTATACGTTGAGAGGATACCAATGTTTCTATACGAAACGTTAGTTGCACACAATTCATCCTTTAGGATTTTTTAGTGGGAATTGTTTAATTCGAACTGTTTGTTTTTGCTAACTGGTATCTGAATCTGATGGTTGCACAAACTTGCATTCATTGAAATGATTTCTTGATCCATCTCCGCAGCTATGGATATATAGAACTGGAGAGTTTTTACATGCATATGATGCATTTCTATATACCGTTCAATTATCCCCAATTACCAATAGAAATCTAACTTATCAGCAATTGTCAATGTATGGAATTTTCGTAAGAATGATCGAATTGGCAAAATGCGAGCAGGATTTGATAATTGCTGAAAAATGATTCACTGTTTTCAAAATGATTTTCCACTACATGTTCCAATTCATTTACCTACTTTTATAAGGAAATACTTTTTGAGGGATATGTGATGTGTGGGATTTCTTCATTCTGTATTGGATAATTGCACAAATTCATTTCTCGATCCATTTGAAAAAGCAGAATTGAAGAGTTCTAATATTCAGCCTAGGCTGAAAGAAGTAGAAGAGAACTAAACGAACGGAAACAGTTCGGATATCATTTGTTTAGATTCAAAATAAAACTAAACCATTTGCCTCCATTCACTATATGTGTCTTTGTTCACACTTCTATCAGGGAGATGATATATTCTTTCACATCATTCAATTATAATAGAATACCAACAGACATCTAATTAATCGGCAATCGCCAATATAGGTATGTGATTTTCGTGAAAATGATTGCATTTGGAATCTTCATACAGGATTTGATAACCCTCGCAGATTCACAGTGACCGATTTTTTTGGTTATTTTCTTGTAAATTTTTGGTTTGGTTGTAATTTTCTTGGTAAAACGATGGCGTTTTCAAGGTTTTCATCACATTCCACCCAAATTATTACTAAAGAATCGAAGCTACTTTGTCTGTTTCTGACACCAACAAATAATAAAAATTCAACGTTAATTTATTCTTAATTTTTAGTAAATCACCAATTCATTACGAAGAAAGAACAGAAAAATGTCCGGAAGATGATCAAAAATTGTTTCCGGTAATATTTTGATTCTATGTTGGTTGGTTACCAAAGCGCACAGAGTGGTTGATTGGTTTTGGCGATTGTTTGGTGGACCCAAAACCGTTAGGGAACATCTGAAGGAAAATTGACTTCTTCTGAAATGGTTTTGTGTCATTTAATCCAACTCATTTACATATTTCAATCGGAAATTTTCGAGGACCAAGTGATGGGTTGGATTTTGAATTCGAAAAGCCGATAAGAATATTGAAGTAGGAGAAGGAATTACACTTTTAGAACTTCATCCACGAAATGAAATTTTGAAATTTTGAAATTCCCACGTGAATAGTTGTGAAGTTTTGATGAATTGGAAGATAATTGGATAATTTATGGGATTCTTATGATGAAATACATAATGAGTCTTGATATTGATTCCTATAAAAATCATCTGGAATGTCCGAATAGCAAGGGGTTTTTCAGCCCCTTCTTGGAGTCGATTCAGAATGTTATTATTTTGAATGTTCATGAAAGGGGTTGCCATCAATTATTTTTTTGTATGAAAAACAGGATTGTACAAGATTTGATTTGCATATCATGGGCAAGCCACGCGAGCGAAGCGCGCGTCTGGGGTTGCTAGTGTAAATAGAAAAGAGAGGTTGAGAGTCGAAGAACAGAATATGCCGAGTAGTAGTTGGAATCGAAATTCAGAAATTGTGGATGATATAAATGTAAGTAGTAGCGGGAGAAAGAGGGAAGGTAGGAATGAAGAGGAAAGTAATATTGAGGAATATGTAACAACGAAGCCATCTGATAATTCAGAAATGTCGTTCGAATTAACTCAACCGAGAAAGAAAACAGTGGTAGGGAAACCTGCTAGGTTTGATGACTATGAGATGTACATGGCTTTTGATGCTAATTCTAACGTTGGTCGAACTCCTGAAACGTTTGAAGAAATAAATGATAGAAATGATAGAGAGGATTGAATTCAAGCTGTGCATAGAGAGTTAAAATCGATTGGAACAAACAACACGTGGGAAGAAGTTGTAAAACCTGAGGGAGCTGAAGTAATATATACGAAATGGGTTTTCAGTTTCAAATCGTTCGAATATAAAAAAGAAGACCAATTTAAAGCTAGATTGGTAGCTAGAGTCAAATCCGGACGAACGTCGAACTGAATTACATCTCGAGTTTATTCATTTGTATTCATTTCTCACTTCAACCTGATCGAAGAATGAATTAATAGGAGTGAAACCCTCATAGTTCCCTTTCACAGGGAATGCTCTTGACTCTATGTCATTGCGACCTTGATGTATGGAGTGATTCACAAATTCATCATTTGGTACATATCCTCACCGAGACAAACCCACACCACACTCATTGCAAGTTGTGTCTTGGGTAGCGTACGTGAGACAAGATATGTTTTTCACGTTCCTCACTTGAATTTTGGCATACAATATACTCGTGAATTGAATGTCGCGTTGAAGATATTGTCAGAAACTATTTGTGAAAAACATATTCTTGGGTTGCGTGTTTCAGGCGTGATTGAACGAATCGCCAACGCCGGAGGAGGTAGAATTTTAGAATCATCGTATATATCATTCAAGAGAACATCCCTCTACCTCCAACCAAATAACGAATGCTCATTTCAATTGCACCCTCAATAAGCACCACTATCCCTCTCAATAATTGTCTATGAGTCCTTTCGACTTTTTATTTGGGTTGATTTTCTCACCAATCTTCAAGGGAAGTAGTAAGTGTGAGCTTTGATAGGAAGGAACAAATCAATTCAATGATCTTGAACTTTGAATAATCTCCTCCATTATATTATTGAGTGTATAACTTTGCTTCCACCGTTTCGCAATAGATAGCTGTAGCGGTAAGTGGTAGCTGGAATAAATAGATCATAGATGTCATACAATGAGCTTAGGTATTTGTAAACATAACGCCATCGAAAGATTAGTCGATTTGTGTCTGCATCATGAAGTTATTCTCGAGTCAACATGTCAGCTTACGAGCCAAATTCTCGTCATTTGCGGGAACTCCTAATTTTCTGGTTTAATATGAAAAAATCCGCGGCTGAGGCTCATCGAATGGTTTCAAATACCTATGGCGAGGCCACTATCAGTGAAAGAACGTGCCGGGAGTGGTTTCAACGCTCCAAGAACGGTGATTTTAACGTCGAAGACCAGCATGGCGGTAGAAGAGAGGAGGTTATCGAAGATGCAGCATTGAAGGCATTGCTTGATCGAGACTCGTGTCAAACGCAACAAGAATTGGCAGGATCATTGGGAGTGACGCAGCCAGCCATTTCAAAACGCCTGAGAGTCATGGGAATGATTTAGGAACGAGGGAATTGGGTGCCGTACGAGTTGAAGCCTAGAGATGTTGAACGGCGTTTGTGTGTTTGTGAACAGTTGCTTGCGAGGCAAAAGCGGAAGGGATTTCTGCATCGCATTGTGACTGGGGACGAAAAATGGGTACATCACGATAATCCCAAGCGCAGAAAATCATGAGGACGTCCGGCCATGCTTCCACGTCGACGGCCAAACCGAATATTTACGGTTCCAAGGTTATGCTCAGTATTTGGTGGAACCAGCTCGGCGTAGTGTATTATTAGTTGTTAAGACCGACTGAAACAATCACAGGCGATCGTTATCAAACGCAATTAATGCGTTTGAGCCGAGCATTGACAGACAAACGGCTCCAATACAACAAGAGACATGATAAAGTGATTTTACAGCATGACAATGCTCGACCCCATGTTGCGAAAGTGGTCAAGACATACTTGGAAACTTCGGAATGGGAAGTCCTACCCCGCCCGCCGTATTCTCCAGACGTTGCTCCCTCGGACTATCACTGGTTTTGATCAATGGCACACGGCCTAGCGGACCAGCACTCCCGGTCTTATGAAGAAGTAAAAACCTGGATCGATTCGTGGATCGCTTCAAGAGATGATCAGTTTTCCCAACGTGGGATCCGTATGCTGCCCGAAAAATGGGAGAGAGTAGTGGCCAGCGATGGACAATACTTCGAATCATAAATGTTTAACCAGTTTTTTATGATGAAGCCTTGAATTTCGGAAAAAAACGGCGGGAACAAAGTTATACAACTAATGGAAATTTAGAAAATCCCTCAACTAGAAAAAGTACATCAAATACAGCACCACAGTTCAAAAAAAATTCATGAGGAACTCATTTGTGATTATGAAAATCCAAAATGGATCCATCAAGAACTTCTTTCGAATGGTGGTGCTGTGTGGGTACAAAGGTGCATAGCACACAATTATACAAAATAATCCAATCCGGTTATACACATGTTCATAGGATTTTCCCATTGGGCTCCATACACGGTGTCCCAGATCGAAGTATCGACGTCCCTATGGTATATTCTGCAACCAAAATGCAACAATTTCCCGTTCGAAAAAATTTATCTCCAAGATTCCATTCTTGAGATATGAAATGTGTCGTTCTTTTATTCAAAGTTGTAGCAATTCGAGATTTTTGGGTCCTCAGCCAATCAAAATTCAGCATCTTCGAATCGCTGGAGAGCGGTGGTACTGTGAACGTTTGATAACCATACTCCATGCAGCTCAAAATACACATGAACAAGACTACGTCTTCGAAACGTGCAGAGGAGTTTCTGCGCTGTCCGGTTCTCAGCATTGCCAACCTTTTGTGTTGCTTAGGCTGTGAAGTAGGAGTGAACCATGGTACTATGCATTCATTGGGATGAATAGAGCAAGATTGCCAGGAGATGACCGTACATCTGAATCATTGGTTGATCCCATTGAGCTCAATACATACTGGAGTGAGTACAAAGAGCGAGAAGTCTGATTGAGTTTGTTCCTGTCTGTTCCTTTTGAATGTTAGGATAGAGAGACAGAAAAACACCCACTCAGGCCTCCCTCTCTCCACACTGTGACGTGACAAATCACACACAAAGCAGTTTTGACCGCCACCTATCACGGACACGTTCGTTCGCCATGAATTAAATAGAGATAGAATAATGTAGCGACGTTTGTTCAGCGGAGTCTCTCGGGGACACACTAAGATGCCAATTTCCTTTGCTTATGTATTTCACTCCTTCCCGAGGTACCTTCCCCATCAAGGACGACATCTCCAGAGAACCAGCCCAGCCCACCAGGAAACGGCTGACGCCTGGGGCTATCCACAGAAAACGTCAACGAGGATCGTCACCAAGGACGTCATCAAGGCCCACCCGCGAACCGTGCTACACAAAGACCCCAGCCAAGCCTGTGGCCAACCCTGTCCCCCTCCCCTACCTCACCACCACTCGCACTAACTACGTCTTGCGGGAGATCAACCACGGGGCCAGAAACGATGTTGACTGAGCCGTACACAAGCTTTGGGATCAACAACCAATCCAAATTCACTGATCCTAGGAAGTTACTAGGAAATCACTAGATGGGAGACCACTCAACGCAGATCTTTCATTGAGAAGGACTAACTAGTGGTGATAACCCAAACTCACCAGTTCCCATTGGCCAACAACGAAGCTGGCAAATGGCAACCAATGGGAAGAAGGGACTTCAACGAAGGCAATGGAAAGCGCGTCTCCGAACGCACGAAAATTGATGAAGAGGAAGCTGGAACTGGCTCTGTTCGGATAACCGACAACGAACGAACGGATCTGTATCGGTGCCGAACTATTATTGCGATTCCGATGGAACATGGGTCCTAAGGGTTTGCGAGGCGGCTGATTCAAAATCTGGGGTCAAAATTGAAATCCAGGATGGCGGAGTCAGAGAACCGGAGGTGAATTTGGCCGCTTTTGTATTCATGAACAGGTTGCAATGACACATGGGTCCTAGGGGTTTCCGAGGCCGCTGAATCCAAATCTGAGGTGAAAACTGGAATCCAAGAGAACGGAGTCAGGGAACTGGGTGTGGATTTGGCCGCTTTGGTGTTTATGGACAGATTCCAACGAAACATAGGTCCTTGGGTTTTTGAGAGCGCTGAATCCAAATCTTAGGTCAAAATTGGAATTCAGGATGGCAGAGTCAGGGAACCGAAAATGAATCCGGCCGCTTTGGTGTTGATGGACAGATCCCAATGAAACATGGGTCTCGGGGGTTTCCGAGGCCGCTGAATCCAGATCTGAGATGAAAACTGGAATCCAAGATGACGGAGTCAGGGAACCGGGAGTGAATTTGGCCCTCTTGGTATTTATGAACTGATTCCAATGAAATGGGTCCTCGGGGTTTCCGAGGCCGCTGATTCAAAATCTGAGGTCAAAATTGGAATCCAAGAAGGCAGAGTCAGGGAACTGGAAGTGAATTCAGCCGCTTTGGTATATTCCTTTTATCGCAATCGGACAAGTCCTTCTTTTGATTTTCAATTTTTTTCTGAAAGAATAGGTGAACTCGAAGAAAATTTTCTCCGCTGTATACATATATATATACCTCATTCTCTCCGCAGTCTTTGGGGATTCACTATCTTGCCTTGCATCAATGAATTATCATGAAACATGGGTCCTAGGAGTTTCCGATGGCGCTGGATTCGAATCTGGAGTCAAATCCCGAATTCAAGGTGGCAGATCGAAGGTGGCGGACGTGAATTCAGTCAATTTCGCATTTGTGGGCAGATTCATATGAAACCTGGGGTCTAGAGGTTTTCGAGGGTTGAGAAATTCGGATCTAACGCCGAAAAACGAATCTCAGTTAACGGGTACAACATGATGGACGTGAATCGAGTCGTTTCGGCATTTATGGATGGGTTCTTATGAAACATGGGTTCTAAGGGTCCTCGAGGGTGCTGAATCCGAATCTGGGGTCTAATCTCGAAGCAATGATAGCGGATCCAGGATGGCGGACGTGAATCCAGTCAATTTCGCATTTGTGGGCAGATTCATATGGAACCTGGGGTCTAGAGGTTTTCGAGGGTGCTGAATTTGAATCTGGGGTCAAACCTCAGATTGATGAGAGTGGATCCAAGATGGCGGACGTGAACTCAGTCAATTTCGCATTTGTCGGCAGATTCATATGAAACCTGGGTTTAAGAGGTTTTCGGGAGGGCTGAATTCTAATCTGGGGTCGAATCCAGAATCGATTACAACGGATCCACGATAGCGGACGTGAATTTAGTCAACTTTGCATTTGTGACAGATTCATATGAAACATGGGTTCTAGGGGTTTCCGAGGGTGCTGAATTCGAATCTGGGGTCAAATCCCGAATCAATGACAGCGGATCCAAGATGACGGACGGGAATTCGATTAACTTTGCATTTGTGGACAGATTTATATGAAACATGGGTTCCAGGGGTTTTTGAAGATGCTGAATTTGAATCTGGTGTCCAATCCCGAATTCCTGATAGCAGATCCAAGATGGCGGACGTGAATTTAGTCAATTCCGCATTGGTGTGGAGATTTGGATGAAACATGGGTTCTAAGGGTTTTTCGAGGGTGCTGAATCCAAATCTGACGACCGAAACGAATTCAAGATGGTGAATCCAATATGGCACACGTGAATATAGTCATCCCGGCTTCAATGAACAAAATTATATTGTTATATGTAACAAGGGTTTTAGGGATTCTCAAGAGCGCTGAAGCCAATTCTCGGCTTCAATGTTGAAAGAAAATAATGATTCCGATCTTCCCGTGTAAGCTTTGCTGCATCCAAAGACTCTTCAAGAGCTGGTTGACGTTATGACAACTGCGCACCAGTGAGAATCCAAGAGTGAAGGGGGTAGCTATTGAAACAAATGACGCCAGGGAATATTCGGATTTATTTCTAAATTACGCGGAAATAACCCTTCGCTACGCTTACAACGCTCAAATTACTTCTAGCTCACGCTTCCGTCACGCGTCCAGGCTTTAATTCTACCAAGACAATCAAAATTCTACAGATCTCCAGGTACATGTTTCTGAATCATTCGGTGATGGTATAAAGGATGCCCAGATAGCAATTGAACCTTGCTGCAATATTGTCAGGCAAGCTTGTGACAAGGTTGATATAAGCCTCCTAGTTGACACACGACGAGGGTAGAAGCTTAAAAACCCTCGCAGCAGGGCAGTAGCAACCTCACACTGACAAGGTTGTCAACAACAAACCAAAATCAATCGAATGACAAGTGTCACAGGGTTATGACAAGCCCACATGTTATCTGGGTGTTGGGTAATAAGTTTCAGGCTTTCTGGACATTGAATTTACAAAGTTTCTCAATTGAAGGAAAAACCGATGAGTGCCTTCCTATATATCCCCGGATATCTGAATTGTTCAAAATGCGAGCAAAACGAGCATATGTGGGCTACGATCCATTCAAAATGAGCGGAGCGAATTGTAAAGGGGGTCGGACTGCTGAGCGGAGCGACGCAGTCAGGGGGCGGAGCCCTCTGGTTTAGATCAGGATTGATAAGAACCCCGCGATTACGATGAAGGACACCACTCCGACTTCTAGCGAAGAGTTCGATGCCATAGCCCCCGGCGATCACACATTGTGAGTATGAAAATTTATTTTCATTTCGAATTCTGGAAAATGGAGACACGTGGAAATTTCCCTCTCGCTGAATTCTCCCATCCGGGAAATTTCGCATGTCTAGAAAATTTTCCGAAGAATTATTATATCCACGAGATCTCGGAAACTTGTCGTGTTTCGAATTTTTTAATTACAGACAAATAAGCGCATGCCTGAACAAAATCTCCTCCACACTGTAAAGAACATTCGCTATATTTTGACCACTCTGAGAGTTGGCATCCAAATTACCATATACATTCTACAAATAATCGTGATAAAGAAAATGAAAGCATTTACGTGTCTATTAGTAGGTGTTATTGCCGGTTTGAACAGCTGGTTCATTTGTAATCAACAACTCTTTAGATAAAATGATGTATTATCCTCATTCTTCCATTAGGCCGATCACTGGATACGTTGACAGTATTCTTGGAGCTCGTACTGTTGGACAGGGACGCCGAATGGAAACTTCCAAATTTATCCTATCAAATGGAATGGGACGTAGAATTGTGTTTCTTTTATGAGAAGATCAAATTTCTCTGTATGAAGCCAGAATCACATACAAACAGGTACGTTTAATTTCTTGTTCCAAGTTTCCCATTTCAGTTTTAATATTGTATGTTGTTGGTTTTAGAATTTCCTGTAATGACATACATTTTCAATTTATCCACTTCATGGTTCCGGATCATACGATTGATGAACGTCAAGGCAATTTTAGTAGATGAACGGTTCTACAAAATAGACGACGATGCCGTCATATGGAATTATCGATCCAAAGAGGCACCGAATCACAATTTTTGAAGGAATATCAGGACGAAGAAGATGATTCAGAAATGGAATCACCCATTGAAACCATAAAAATGGAACACGTTGTAGGATGTCAAGGTTTGAAACGTAAGTTTTTATTCAAATGTATTCATAATTGATTAACCCCATTGTGTGTCTCTGATTTTTTAATTGATCCAATTCGCGATCTATTCGGTGAAAAAATTCAAGAAATAGGAAGAATTCTACAGGTTTTGTGTTGCATAAAATTGTGTTGATGTGTTTTGATGGATATTCAGCAGGGATGAGCAAACCATTTCTTCTATTGCGACTATTTTTCTCGATTTTCGTGCAAAATAAATGATAAACTTGTAGAGTTCTGATACTCAAAAATCAAAAATCTTATGGCAATACGGTTTTGATAATTTTGTACTTGTTTTTTCCTGAAAGTGTGCCCAAAAACGGGAATTCACAAGAAACACATGTCAATTGGATCATTTTCCACGAAGCTACAAACATTCATGGAAAACATACCTTCTTTTCGAAATTTCAAAATTCAAAACAACATGAATCCCAGCGGTACCCCATCACCCTGTGGGGCTTGAGAGTTGCACGATGAGTGATAATTTTTTGAGAGGAAATTGAGAGGAAATCGTTCGCTACGTGTTATTCAGAAATCCACATTTAAAATACGAAACTCGAAAGTCTTATGAAAATACGATTTCGGTAATTTTGTGCTATTTTTCCTCCAATAAAGCGTCTAAGAATGAAAATTTCAAAAACAAAACATCTTGATCGGATCATTTTTCGCAAAGTTATGAGCATAAAAAAAAACCCTATTGGAAACATCCAATGGATTCCGATAGAAAACTTATTGGAATCCGTGGGAATCCATGAGGTCTATTTGGAAGACAGAGAATGTAAGCAATGGAGGTATTGGATATCGTTGGTAATCTCCATCATCGTGCTCTGATTCGGAAATCCTTATAGTCCATGAATCGGAATTCATGAGTTTTATGCATTGATTGACTTTTATTTGAAATGACAATGCTGATCAGTATTTGATTCGATGAGGATTTTCCGGTTTGTCCACATGCATCGGTGATTCCATATGAGCCTGAGAGAATAGTTTAAGCCGTATTCGTACATAAAGTGTACCAATCGTTTTCTATTGGGGTTGGCATTTCAAAAATGAATAGGCTGGGTGAGGTTAATCCAATATTTATATTGATGCATTTCTATCCCGATAGACCAACTTTTGATTGGATGAATTTGATCGGATTTTCTTGGGGAGTGCGATTGATTCATCAATGATACTATTATTTCATTCCATGTGGGAATGCTGTGACAAATACATATAATTTCCCAATTAAAATCAGTTCACAGTGCCATAGGCTGCTATTGCGAGTTCCAAAAATTCGTGTTATCGGAGATGACAAATCATTTGTTCAGCCACTTCTATTGCCTTATGATTGGAATCTCCAATCGAAGACATCCATATGAGATGCATAAATTGAATAGCGATTCATAATCATGTTATTGATTGGTTTTATCGGAATCCATTGAGATATCCGATGTGAATATTATGAGAGAATGAAGTGGATTTTGTTCGAACTTTCGATTGAAAGAATTACATGTCATTCAAAGTTCCTTGAGATCAGAGGGAATCTAATGGGACAAAACCCTTTATACCTACGATTTTCAATTTTACGATTTTCCATCGATTTCCATTTGGTATTCCAATTGGAGGACGTCCATATGGTATGCATGAATGGAATGGCCATTCAAATGCATTCTTTTGATATTTTTTCATCGGAATCCATTAGGATATCCAATATGAATATTGCGAAAGAATTTATTGGTTTTCATTGGAACTTTCCATTGAGAGAATGAAATTTCGTTCGAAGTTTTTCTAAATGGAAGGAAATTTGGTTGAATACAAATTCATGATCATGGCGATTCCCCATCGATTTGCATTTGGTGTTCCGATTGAAGGATGTCTATATGACATGTACCAGGTGTGGAAGTATGAAGCCGGAATTTTTGTACAGAAAAAACACGTTCATTGTAATGATATGGTACAAAGTAACTTATTCGAAGTATTGTCCATCGCTATTTATACATTCCTTCCATCTTTCTGGCAATTTGTGGATTCCGCGCCAAAAGAACTGTTGCTCTTTTGAGGCAAACCAGTCATCGAGCCATTTTCGTACATCTTCGTGAGAAGTAAAGCGCTGCTCAGCAAGTGCGTGTCCCATCGATGCAAACAAGTAGTAATCGGATGGGGCAAGGTCCGGTGAGTAAGGCGCGTGCTGAAGAATCTCCCAACGGAACGACTCTATCGTTTCCTGGACCTGCTTTACTTTGTGTGCTGATGCATTGTCATGCAGCAAAATCACCTTGTGTCGTCTGTATTGGTATTCTGGTCGTTTTTCACGCAAAACTCGATACAAATCGATCATTCGTTGTCGGTAGCGTTGAGTATTGACAGTTTCCCCAGGTTTCAGCAGCTCGTAGTAGATGACGCCCTTCTGATCCCACCAAACACACAGCATTGTCTTTCGTCCATAGCGGTTTGGTCTTGCCGTCGATGTTGATGGTTCACCCGGAGTAACCCATGACTTTTTGCGCTTAGGATTCTCGAAATATATCCACTTTTCATCACCAGTCACAATTCGATGGAGAAATGACTTTCTTTGGAACCTGGCAAGCAGCATTTCGCATGATGTCTTGCGGTTTTCCTGCTGTCTTTCGTTGAGTTCATGTGGAACCCATTTCCCCATCTTTTGTGTCTTTCTCATGGCTTTCAATCAAAGGGAGATGGTTTCTCGGATCACGTTCAACTGATCCGCCAGTTGTTGTTGTGTTTGAGCGTCGTCTTCGTCCAACAAGGCTTGCAGGTCAGCGTCTTCAAACTTTTTCGGTGGTCTTCCACGTTCTTCGTTCCTGACGTCAAAATCGCCACTCTTGAACCGTTTGAACCACTCGAAACACTGTTTTCCACCAAGAACATGCTCACCAAACGCCTCCACAAGCATTCGATGCGATTCGGCTGCGGTTTTCTTCAGATGAAAACAGAAAAGTAGTGCTGTCCGCAAATCGTAATTTGTTGGTACAAAACTCGACATGTTTATTTCTGATAAACTAATGCTACTGAATGAAACTCGTGTTATTGTGAGTTGGGAATCTTTGTCGGATATCAATACAATAACAAGACAACGCTGACGTGATGTGTCGGTAACTGCATCGATATCTAGCGCCACCTATGGGCAAATTCCGGTTTCACACTTACACACCTGGTAGACACCCTGGTACACAGAGTGATGACAAGAAAAGTCCCTCAGGAATGAATTACATATCAAGTGATCTCAGCTACAAGTGGATTACGCGATGACAGCTTGAACAATTCAAAAGAACTGTGAAAGAAATCAAGCTTGTGAGGAGTTATCAGTGATGAATTGAGAATAAAGGAATCCTCGAGCGTCGGATGCGATACTCGGGCATTCATGCAAGTTGTTTTCCTTCTCCCGGAAAAGTCTCTGTCTTCCGGAATCCAATTAACTTATCACACGACACGTGTTCGTGCCAAAAAATTGATGTTCCATAACGTTATGACAAATACATAATCAACACGGAATACTCATTAAATGGATCAACCGAATCACTCAATACATCTCGTCACTTTCAATTGAATGCAATCTGGAATTCATTTGCGGAAGGTGATTCAATGGCTATCCATGTTTGTGCTAGCCACTTCGCTGATTCAACAAAATTACTTTTTCCTATGCAATGCTGTTTCCAGGAAAGATATAATTTGGCTTGGGAAGTTCTTCGACCGTGACTCATGTACTGACTCGCAAGATAATATGTTGAAATATATCTACCAGTATTTGTCGCTATTTTGTACTAGTAGACATATACGTATCGTATGTATCATCCATTTACATGTGATAATGTATCCTCACTTTCTTATATCATTCTACCGTATCGCGCTATGTCGCGTTCACCACATGTCTTACTCCAGTCCACTCGCTGCATTGTAAAGACCGATGAGATGGTAATAATGTAAAGCTCTCATGTTCAAGTATTAGAAGAATGAAGTTTATTGTAATGAACTGAATACATGTGTCAGTATATAAAAAGTTGTTGCGTTCAACGGCTCTGATCCATTTCTCGAATTATGAGAGGTTATGAACCTATGTGGATTAAAAAAGTGAACAGTGAAATTATATGACGCAACAAAATAAAGGACGTGATCGAGTAAGAAGTTGTTGAACGAGAAAGAGTGAAAAGGAATACGTGAAATGGCAGCGAGTTTCAAAAATGTACACAACATCGATCCGTTAGTTCATGGGAATTACCATGCTAGGAGCTTCAGGATTGAGATGCTATTGAGAGAGCAAGGAGTGTATACTATGATTAAAAACAAATTTGATGATGCAGATTACGCGAGTCAGGTTTTGTTGTCGGCTGCAAAGACAAAGAATAATAAATTTATGAACTTAATAGTTCAATGTGTTAACGATACACAAATCGGAATTATAAGAAGTTGTGCAACAGCTTCCCAAGTGTGGGAATTGTCACAAGGAACCCACGGGAAAAAAGGATTGTCTGGACAACTGTTTCTCGAAAGAAAATTACTTTCAATGAAGTTATCCAAAGATGAGGATTCAAGTGAATTCATATTGATGTTTGAGGAATTGTGAAATCAACTGAAAGCATCCGTAAGTGTATCAAGTGACGAGGATGCAGTGTGTGATTCATTTATGGCATCACTCAAGTCATACGAAACCGTAGTGACGGTATTAGAAAACATGCCGAAAGAAATACTTACGCTCGAGTTTGTGAAATCAAAGTTGGGAAACGAGGTGGAAAAGAGGAAACAAAATCATGAGAGTAATGAAGTTTCAACGACATTGACGATATTCATGGCAGAAAAACAAGTGAGATGTTTCAAATGTGGCTTCCGAAGTCATTATCAAAGGAATTGCTACCGCAATTTTTCGAGTAATCCAAGAGCAGTGCCAACACCGAGCGAGATAAACAATCATAACCAAATGGATAACACTAGTTTACAGCCATTTTGTAAATTCGATGCGACTATTTCTTTCTCATGCATTTTGGCTCGCTGAACTCGAAGATCACAGTGAAGAATTTTCTTATGGATAGGCTTTCGAATTATGAATTTTTTCAATTGAAAAAATTTTTTTCCGACGATAGTTTCACTGTTTGAGGTATATTCCGAGCTATGCCGTGGCAGAGAATCGCCAAAAATTCACTCACCCTCTTCCAGATCATTATCTACAATATTCCAGAATGGAAGCTGAAAATCTTGATGAACCATGGACCCCAAGTATTGTATGCTTCTCATGCCATATGAATCTCGTAGAATGGGCTTCTGACTCGACAGGGTATGTATTAAGTAATGAGTGGGTGTCAAATTTACAGCTTGAGTATAGTATATACTAATTCACAATGAGAAAAATATTCATGTATAATTTCCCATCATTCATAGTAAATTGAGTATATTATGACCTGAAAATATTCGAACGTGCATAAACTATGCAATAATTACAGCTATTTTGACTCACTTCCGTCCTAGATGTTACTGGTTTATATTGTGGATTCAACCGAATGACAGTTAAATTTATCAGCTTTGACAACGCATTTTGTGGTTTTCAGGTCATAACCTTTATTTCTCATCAATTATGGGAAATTATACAACCAAATTTTTCTCAATATATATGATTATTTCATGGATTTCAGTTCCGTTTTTGAATTAGGCGACCGATGAAATTTGGTGTACCAATGATGTGGAGAAAATGGTTTTGTCATGCAACCGATTGCTATTTTTGTCTAAGCGAACATATAGGTTTTGGGAAAAATATGCGATGGGATTACGCAAATGTACAATCTGCCACGTTTCCAATACCACATTCAGATACACTTGTCATTCCGGAATGTCCCAAATCACCTACCTTTGAAATTGGTAACAGTTTATTACACGATACGGAAACGAATGGTGATGCCGATTCTGATGCTACTGAAAAGCATCATCTTTTAACTCAAGGTGGATTGAATGATTGGGTGAGAGATTCAAACCTCTCAAGAGAGGCAGCAGGATTGCATGCATCTTGAATGAAACAATATAACTTCTTGGCTGCAAATGTTAGAATAACGTATCACAGAGACGGTGACAAATTTTACTCAAAGTTTTATAAAACGAGTGATCAAATACACTTGTCATTCCGGAATGTCCCAAATCACCTACCCTTGAAATTGGTAACGGTTTATTACACGATACGGAAACGAATAGTGATGACGATTCTGGTGCTACTGAAAAGCATGATCTTTCAACTCAAGGTGAATTGAATAATTGGGTGAGAGGTTCAAACCTCTCAAAAGAGGCAGCAGGATTGCATGCATCTCGAATGAACCATATAACTTTTTGGCTGCAAATGTTAGAATAACGTATTGCAGAGACCGTGACAAATTTTACTCAAAGTTTTATAAAACGAGTGATCAAATATGCTTTCGCGAGAACATTTCTGGTTTGTTCGAGGAACTCAAACAGTCATATGATACAAAAGAGTGACGCACAGTGGTCGTTTTTCCCAATCTAGGTGGACAAGATTCAAAACTCTATCATATTCGCTTGAAACTCGGTATTAGGGGGTTTTTGGGGTCGCAGAATCCGAATCTGGAGTCAGAATTTTGCAACTTCAGGATACCACACTATCTAAATGAAACAAAAGCACCATACTAGGGTTCTACATACCTCATTGTTCGAATCACTGTTATTATCCCAATTTTCATTGTTGAAACATTTGTTTTTTTTTCAACTTCGCGTGGAAACTCTCAAAAAAACAAATATTCACTCATTATCAATCCTTACAGCGATAAATAGAAATGCTGAACAGGAAGACAGCGAAATGGAATTTTTAATTCACTTCCGAATAAGATGAAATGTATTTCATTGAACATCAATCTTGAAGATGAAGCAGCAACTTACAAAAAACTGGTGAAATTTCCGAATGCCTTAAAAATCAACTCTTATTTATTCCTCATTCAGATGTTGGAGAAGCATGTGATTGTCCAATATCAGGTTCACGCAGTAAATTCAACACTTCCACAGGTAACGGTTTGCAGGTTTTGAATTGAGATATCCTATCATCACGATTAGACAAGATAGAAATGTGGGGATCAGAGGAATACAGCAAAGCGTGTAACAAATCTTCCATGTTCTGATGCCGAGACATTTTTCTCGTGTTGGATTCTCGGTATCTTCTGATATCTTTGTTCCTGGCCTCTAAAGCTTCTTCTGACATCATACCTATAGGCAATGCACAAGAACTTATTATCTCCCCACCATGAATCAGTAACCTATGCACACTAGAAGGCATGTGGTACCACGAATACAACTTCACGTATAAATCTGCTGTTTCTTTGGCGTACAGAGAAAATCTCTCAACGTCAATGTCAAATCCACTTGATATGGTTTTCAATATTACGTTAAACCTCTTCAATAAATTTTCGTCAAGTCCTGTTATTTGAGCAGCCGTTGAAAAATTCTCAAAGAATCGAGCTGCGGTATTTCCGTCATTAGTTGTTCCGTAACCTTGTTTCACAACGTCAACTAACAATCCCATTTCCTGCCGAATCGCCTCAGTGATACGTTTCTTATTATCCTCTAAAATTTGCTTGTCCTGTTTTTCTGTTATCTGGTATTTCTTTATATTATTGCGATATGCAATGTGAAGCATACAGTCGAGGCATCTTATGTATGCATGGAGAGATGAAAGGCCCAGATGGTATCTAGTCTCATCACACTCTCTCTCATAAACGGAAGAGAGATTGTTCATCAGTTTAGGAGTGACTTTGCAAATACTACATGTTTGAACCGATGTCTCTGTGATTGTGCTGAAGGTTTTGCTGAAATTTCTGCTGAAAATTCTGTGATACTTATACTGTTGTTTGGTGGATAACATTCTTTTTCTGCCACCAAGATGTTTTCATAACTTGGATATATATTGGCTTTCCGATTTTTAGCTCCTTGTTGCATCAGGAAGTAGCTATTTTTGGAGAAACGTCCATCTATATACAAAGCAAGACCTTCGTCGGGTGAATAAGTTTCTGGTTTCACATTTGGGGTCTCAAATGCATGTTTGATTTTTGTTGCTCTGGTGGGAGAGCTTTCTGTAATCTTTTTCAAAACTGAAGATGCGTCTCTTTTACCAGTAGTATACAAATTCGAGCAAGTTGCAAACGTCAATTTTTCTGTAGTATGATTATCCAGCAAGTTTTGAATTCTTCTTTTTTCCGATTCCTCACTCAAATTCTGGAATTCTTTGGACGGTCTCCCTATAGAGCTCTGTTGACCACTTGGTTTAGGAAACAAATTGATCGTTGAATCTAGCCATTCAGAAAAACGTTGTTCGAATTTTTGTTTCGACCGATAGCACTTTTTCCATTTGTCCCGCGAATGGCTCAGAAAATTGTTTATAATTTGCAGTACACATTCAGAAACATGGGTTGAGTTTCCCGACACTGACGTTTTTCCTTTTACATATCGCAACACCGCATCAAATTTCTTGGACGCCTCTCTTTCGGAATACCACACATCAAACAGCTCTCTCTTGGTGATAGACATTATTCTGATAGAACGGAATGAGAATATATACTAAAATGTTGGAAAAAACAATGAACAGATTATTGCTTGCGAATTACAACTTACCAGGATTGACATTACAGTGATTATACCAAAAGTTCAGAAATTACAACTTCTTAAGATAGGGCAGTCGCGTCACTAACAAATAAAACAAAAGTGTAATCTCGTCCAGTCGTCGTTTGTTGCTAACTCCACGCCGAATGCTTGACAAACTCCAAATCATTATGAAATTCATGCATTTTCATCTTATGAGGTCCACAATAATGAACATATAGGAATTATAAGGAAAAACACATTGACAGAGCGATACCGGAGCCAAACCAAGAGACAAAACGTCAGTATTCTAAAAGAAAGTGATACCTAATCAATTTTATCACCCAAATATCATTGAAAATCATTTGTCTGTAAGAAATTCCAATTAAAGAAAAAAAATGTATTGCATACAGAATAAAATGTGGCTAATGAAATCAAACGAATTGGCGAAAGGACAAGCGAGGACAGAGAGAATTTGGAAAAACATTCACCAAATCCTGAGACGCACTTAGACGCACTTGGAATTCGAACGAAACGATTCAGAATTGTTCACACTTTCGACTCCTTTTTCCCGTTTGTCGGATAAGGCCGGATAGGAAAAGTTATAGTCCATTAAAGTTGAAATTATGTTATTCCAGTAAAGGTATAAATGGGTTCACTATATGATGAACGAGGAAAGAATCAAACTAATTTTTCCCACTTCCACCATGAAAATTATGTTAAAGATAATGTATTTTCACTACTCAACATGATAGCATACCACTTGAATCGTTTTTCGACGCGTATTAGGTGAAACACAATGTAGCCTTTTTTCATTGAAAAACCGAGAACGAACAAACGCAAAAATGAGTGATTGAAACATGCACATTTGGACATGATTAGCAAACTTCTGACTGTTGATCATCAATTTTATCGTGTTCACAACTATCCTAAATGACATACGAATGTTCATTTAATCCATTGGAAGACTTCGATTTTTGGACTTTTGTCCAGCTAGATTGGGAAAAACGACCACTGTGTGACGGTCATTCATTGACAGTGATAAAAACCGTTTGAGAACAGTTCTTTTGCATAACGAAAACGAAAAACCGTCGATACCCATTGCACATGCTGGTAATACTGCACTGTAAAAAAAATCGGTAAATTTACCGAACTTTCCTTCGGGAATCGTCCAAAACTGGTTCGGTGAAAAGTTTTACCGAAGATAGTTCGGTAAAACTCAGGTATCAAGATTTTACCGATGTTGTTCGAGAACATTTTTGTCCACACTGAGAGAAATAATTACTATCATCAAAAACATATTTCCATGTTCGAAGAAATCCGTTGCTTAAGTAATATGTATCCTTGATATAAGAAAATTTTTCTGAAGCTAAGAATATAATTCTTGAATTGGGAGAATATTTTCTTGATTCAAGAAAATTTTTCTTGGGTCTACAACATGTCAACTTTTTATCAAGAATGTGTATCCTTGAAAAAATTCAAGAATACATTTTCTTGGTATTAGTAATTATTTCTCTCAGTGCATGATATGTAGAATTAGAAAAAATTTCGAGGTGAAAAAAACTACTTGTAATGACAGGTTTTTTAATCATTTCAGAAGATTTGGAATCAAATGGATCATACGAGGAAAACATTTTTTCTCATGTTTCCCTTTATCTCAAACCAGGACTTGTGGAAAAAATTTCGAGTTTCCAAAAAAAAACGTACTGGCAGGGACAAGTTTTTCATCCGATTCAACAGATTTGGGATCGAATGGTCCATATGGGAAGAACAATTTTTTTTTCACTTCCCCCTCTATTTCGAATCAGGACTTGCCAAAAATTTCCCGGTGGATTTTCTCCAAACAAATTTGGTAAATTTACCGAAGTTTGTGGGAAAAGTTTTTGTAATCCATGAGAGGACTTGGAAAAAATTTCGAGTCATGAACAAAAACGTACTGGCAGGGACAATTTTGTTAGCACGGTCCTGAAAATTTACCAAATGTAACTGAAAATTCACACCTTGTCCATCTTTTTGTGTATTCTGAATATGGAGCATATGTGGACTTCCAAGGTGGCTATCCAACATGTCGCGCCATAGCTCAGCGGTTAGGTCTTAGGTTTCAGTTGGTAGGCAGGTAGGAATGTAGGTTCGAATCCCGCTAGGTGGGTATGATTTTTTCTTCATCTAGATGAGTGATCGAGTTCCTCAGTGATCTTGGAACACAAGGAATATGCGGAATCAGTTCGCGTAATAAAATTTTTATGAATATTATTGAGCAATAATTTTCCAGTACATGTAAATTGTCATACAGAACTGCAGAAAATTCACGAATTTCGGTAATTTCACCATACCATTTTGGCAATTTTGAGCCATTCGATTCCATATCATCCCCGAAAGTAATCGGTAAAATTACCGAATACATTAAAATTATTCCCGATACCAATTTGCAATTTTACCGGAAGTTCGGGTTAATTGCTTCCCGAATATTTTCGATGAATTGACCGAAATTTTTTTCACAGTGTGGAGAATCCCATGAGACAATGGTCAAAACATTGGAATCTATGGAGTCCGAAAAGCACGATTGGAAGATTTGTTCTGATTTGAAAGTAGTGGGCATGCTGTCTGGAATGCAGCAAGGATACATAAGGTATTGTTGTTTTCTATGTCTCTGGGATAGTCGTGATCACGAACATCATTATGAAAAAAAAAAACAATGGCCGAAAAGAAAGAACCATACAGTGGGTGAGAATGATGTCAAATATGTGGCTCTCGTAGAAGAAGGAAACATTATTCTTCCACCATAACATATCAAACTGGGGCTTCTGGAAAACTTCGTGAAAGCGTTGAACAAAGAAGGGCAAGCATTTACTCATCTAAGGACCCTGTTCGAAAATCTCTCCACCGCGAAAATCAAAGCAGGAGTTTTCGATGGTCCACGAATAGGAAAACTGATGAAAAATTCCTGACATATATGCCCCCTGATGAAACTGCAGCCTGGAATTTGTTCCAGTCAGTTGTTCCTGGTTTCCTTGAGAATGATGAAGATCCTGGCCAATTCACTCAAGAATTATGCAAGAATGGGTATACAATACCATTCTTCTATTCCCATTTTTTTTCATATCTCCTGTATCCCTTTACCTCTCCTAACAGGAGTGAATATGTCTCTCAAGATCCATTTTTTACATTCTCACTTGGATTTTTTCCCGGAGAACCTCGGTGACGTGAGTGACAAGCATGGTGAGAGATTCCACCAACAATTCAAGTCCATGGAGCAGCGTGACCGGGCATTTTGGAATGAGAGAATGATGAAGGATTATATTTGGTTCCTCATAAGAGAAACAGATGTAACGGAAAATTAACGACAATCGAGGAGTCAAAATTATTTCCAATGAACTCAAATTATATCAAAATATTGTAATTAAGATGGATCGAATCAATGAAACTTGAGTATACGCTATGAATAAAATAAGAGTCCAAGGATGAAGAAAGAGCTGAATTTCGGTACTTGTACATAAACGATTGTACCTTCGGTAATCTTCCATGAATTTTCCCTGTCAATACCTTGTTCTCTCCGTAAGAGTACGAACTTCGCGTAGAAGATTCGTAACTGAACATAATTCCATGATTTCTATTTTTCCTCCACAAACAAGTGACTTTTTTATTTTCATTTTTCCTAAAAAACATGATTTTTTCCACATATTTCAGTTCGTTGCACTCGAAATACCTAATTGATTAGTAACAACGGTGATGATATTCATTGACAATCCAATTATGTTCAATTTGAGACCTCATGCAACCAGATTGGCCATTCCTAGCTCGAGATATACCTCAAATAGTAAAACTATCATCGGAAGAAAATTTTAAAAATTAAAAAACTCATAACTCGAACCTATCCATAAAAAAATTCTTGAATGTGATTTTCGAATTCAGCGAGCTAGAATGCATAACAGAACAATAATAGCATTCAATGTACAGACAATTTCTCTTCTTTTGTAAACTAATGTAATGATTATCGAGGTGGACGTCGAGGTTTCCATCGAGAAAGACACCGAGGAAACCACTACATAGATCGAGCTGAGAGAGGAGGACATCATGCTGAAAACCAACAAAAATATGATCCAGACGGAGAAGGAGTATGCTCCATGGCTGGTGAAACGAATTCATATACAAATGTCACGGATGATGACAGTTTGAAATTTTTTGTTGATCCGGGTCGTACCGATCATTTATTGAATGAAAATCAATATTTTCCAAATTTGAGGTATATAATGGAACCAATAAATATTGCAGGTGCAAAAGATAATTAATATTTGGAAGTCGTAGCTTGGGGATGTAGTCTGTTATAGTTATGTCAATGGGAGAAATATGAAATGTAGATCAAAAATGTATTATATGTACCTGTACCATCTCAGAAGAAAAATCCATTGTCAGTCAAGAAATTAGAATCATCCGATATGAAAGTGGTATTCAACAAAGGTTGAGTAAAGTTGTTCTTAAAAGGAAGAGATTTGATAGCCGAAGGTTATAGGAATAATTTATATGGAATCGAATTCAAAATTGTAAATATAGAGTGTAATCACGTTGAGAAAGAAAACGAAGAGACGAAAATTTGGCATAGAAGGTATGGACATATAGGATATTCAAGTCTGAACGGACTGATAAGAAAGCGAATGGTTGAAGGCCTTGCAAATGTAAATGTCAATACTGTTGAATTTTGCGAGTCGTGTGTGAAAGGGAAAACGAACAGATAACCGTTCAGTACTAGAAAGAGGAGTAAATATGTTCTCGAGATCATTCACTCGGATGTATATGGTCCGGTTAATCCCTTATCACACGAAGGAAATAAGTATTTCGTTACTTTTATTGACGACTATTCAAATCTTGTTCACGTTCATCCTATTGAAACAGAAGCAGGGCCGGCGTCAGACTTTTCTTCAGAGTGGGTAGCGAGTTTGGTGGGGAGCAGGTGGGGAGGGGGTTAATGTCAAATCATTTTTCACAATGTACTTATATGAAGGAATAATGCTTGAAAATTTCGTGTGGATAATTTAACCACTCAGATATTTCCTAGTGGGTAGTGCTACCTATACTACCCACGTGAACCGCCGGCCCTGAACAGAAGATGAAGTTTTGGAAAGTTTTCAAGAATATGTCCAATATGTACAAACTGAATTTAATCGGAGAATATCAATTCTAAGATGCAATAATGGTCGCGAATATTGTTCACATGCTTTTCAAAGTTATTGCAGACAAAATAGTACGTTTATTGACTACACCGTCCTATATACCCCACAGCAAAACGGGAAGGCCGAGAGATGCAATAGAACTTCGATGGAGAAAGCGAGAGCCATGCTGTACGATGCGAGCGTACCGAAAAAGTTCTGGAACGAAGCAGTAAGGAATGCGGCATACATGATGAATAAGAGTCCAAACTCAGGTCTGGATGAGGAAAATACTCCAATTGAATTACGGTTTGGATTCAAACCAAACGTAGAAAATTTGCGAATTTCCGGTTCACCCACATATGCGCATGTACCGAGAGAGAGGAGAAGCAAGTTAGATAACAAGTCCGAAGATTGTATTTTGTTGGGCTATTCAAATGATGGATATCGTTCATGGAATGTCGAGGGAAATAAGGCGATGATTTGTAGAGACGTTATTTCCGATGAGAAATCAATAGTTGGAAGAGAAAGTGTAGTTCGAAGGTTTAGTGACATAGGAACGTTGAAGATGGTGGAAATGAAATCATAAATGATGATTCGGGTGAGATAAAAGAGAAGGGGGTAAATTATCAAATAAGTGTAAAAGACCAAATTGTAAATGGAAATTCAAATGAGAATTTATGAATTGGAAATGATGTAAATAGTGAGGGTACGAAAATGAGAGGCAGGTATCATTGAGAAATACAAGACGAAGTACAGAAAGAAGATTTAGATCAGAATACAAATGTTTTTGATTCATCTTCCGATTCAAATCCTCCAAAAAAAGGTCAGTTCGAAGGCCAGCTGAACTCAATGATTATAAGATGTATATGGTTTTCGATGCCATCTCACATGGAGGAAGAACACCGGAAAGTTCTCCAGAAATCAAAGATAGAGAGGATGAAGATCTTTGGTTCCGTGCAATGGATAGAGAGTTGAAATCGATTGTTAAAAATAATGCGTGGGAGGGAGTAGAAAATCTCGGAATGATTGAAATTCTGGACACAAAGTGGGTATATACGTTGAAGCCTTCTGAAAATATGAAAGAAGATAAGTATAAATCTAGGCTTGTAGCTAGAAGTTTTGATCAGACGGAAAACATCGATTACGGTGATATATATTCACCAGTGGCTGAGATGTCAACAATTCGAACACTGTTATCTGTCGGAAACCAGTTTTCTTATCATTTCAGTCAATAAGATGTCAAATCTGCGTTTCTGAATGACGATATAAAAGGAGACGTTCATATTCATCCACCGAGAGAATCAAATGTAAAGACAACGTTGTATTGGAATCAAACAAAGCACTTCATGGTTTGGAGCAGTCTTCAAAGTGCTGGACTGGAAAGATAAATAATTATGTCATCGAAAATGATTTTGTGAGGTCTCAAAACGATCATTGTTTGTATCCGAAGTTTTGTGATGAATATTGTATTTATTTATTGTTGTATATCGATGACATAATTTGAGTGAGTGGAAATTTGAATTCGTTGAATTATTGTAAGAAACTTTCAATTAATGAATTTGAGATCAAGAACAAGGGAAAGTTGAAAAATTTTCTTGGTTACGAGATAGAATACAATAGAGAAGATGGAGTTTCGGACTTGAGTCAAGAGAGATACATTAAACAGATATTGAAACGGTTTAATTTTGAAAATTGTAAGTTTGTATCGACTCCGATAGATCCGAAATCGAATATCCCATTGAATGATTCAAAATGTATAAATGGGAGTAGACCCGTAAGGGAACTAGTGGGTTGTTTGATGTTTCCGATGATGGGAACTCGTCCCGATATTAGTTTTGCCGTTGATTCTTTCAGTAGGTATTAGAATAAGGCGAATGATATGATATGGACCCGTTTGAAAAAGATTTTAAGGTATTTAAAGGGTTCGTTAGATATGAGTTTGTGTTATGTGAGAGAGGTTGTTGATAGTCCTTTAGAATGTTTTACTGATGCTGACTGGGGAGGAGATTTGAACGATCGTAAATCTACATCAGGTTATCTGGGAAAAAGTTCATGGTAACATAGTTTCGCGGGTTACCAGGAAGCAAAATTATGTCGCTTTGTCTTCTACGTAAGCTGAATTAGTTTCAGTGTGCACTGCAGTGCAAGATCTGTGCTGGTTCAAAGAGCTATTGTGTGATATCAATGTTACGATCGATTCGATTACTGTTTTCGAAGACAATCAAGAATGTATGTCGATAATCAGGAACCCAGAGGATATTCAGCGTGTCAAACATGTAGATTTGGAGTCGAGTTATGTGTGCGATAATTTGGGAAAGCATTGTATAGTTCTAAAATATATTGATACTAAGAATCAGCAGGCCGATATTTCAACGAAAGGGCTGGTATCATCTCAGTCCTCCGTGATTCGGAGCCTTTTGAAGTTGCGGGTTTAAATTCAGAGAGGGTTGGTGTTTCTCGAGTTTTTGTTTTGTTCTCGTTTGAATTGTTCTGTGAATGATGCGTTGTGGAGGAGAGACACATAAGAGGGGGTGTTGAAATATGTGTACCAGTATTTGCCGCCATTTTGTACTTGACATATACGTATTTTATGTATCTTCCCTTCACATGTAATAATGTATCACCACTTTCTGATATCATTCTCCCGTATCGCGCTATGTCGCATTCTTCACATGTAATGGATTATAAAGAGAAAAGAGAAGAGAATTCTGGATAATTATGTCATATCTTGTTTGAACAAAATAATAGTCGCACTGATGCGTACAAGTCTTGTAGACAAACTAAAAAAAAAATATTGTGCAGTCTCGGTGACCGCTGAATGGTTCACGAACATACACGATGTTGAGCGAATCACAGCACGCTATATTCCAAGTCAGAAAACTTATTACAATACTCCCGCCGTTCGATGACTTGATATTACATATGAGTTGTATTACATGACGACCTTGAATTAATATTTTCAAATAACATGTGAATTACATTTAATAATGACCGTAGATGACAGAACCCTTCATTTGCCAATGCCTTGGTGAATATATCTGCTATTTGTTCACTTGAACGAATATAAACGAGATCTATTCCGCCATTTGTAATTCTCTCTCTGATAAAATGATATTTTATATCCGATATGTTTCGTTCTTTTGTGGAACTCAGGGTTCTTGGCGAGACGAATAGCACTCTGGTTATCTACGCTCATCAAAGTGGGTCCAAAACATTTATATCCCATACCGTACAATAATATCCTAATCCATAAGGCATCTTTTGCGGCTGTAGAAACCGCAACATATTCTGACTCAGTTGTACTTAGAGTAACTAAACTTTGTCTTCGGGAGGCCCAAGTAACTGGACCGTTTGATAAAATGAAAGTATATCCTGTAGTCTATCTTCGAGTTTCTAGATCACCAGCGTAGTCTGAGTCAGCAGAGACTATCAATTCAATTTTACTTCCGCCGCTTTTGAACTCTATCCCAAAATTTTTAGTACCTATCAAATACCTGAAAATCCTTTTTACGGCTTGCCAATGACTCGTATTAGGATTATTCAAATATCTACTAACTGTCCCTACAGAAAACGATATATCGGGGCGTGAAACGACAGCGAGAAACATTAGTGGACCCACTGCTTCGCGATGAGGTACATTTTTTAATTATATCCACCCTGTTTTCAGTTGGACTTAAAATTGAATGCGGATCTGCCGGTACTTTGACACTATTAGCTTCGTTCATTCGAATTCATCAATAATCCGATCAGTATACGCACTTTCATATATAAACATTTGCTTTTGTTCTCTATTTCTAGATATTTGCATACCTGCAAAATGACTAGCATCTTCAAGCGTTATACGAAAATTTTCTTGCAAACAATCTATTAGATGATTTAGTATGACATTGAATTTAGCAGCAATCAGGCCATCGTCTATGAACAGTGCAAGCAGCACTTTTTCCTCTTTCAACATACCCTGGAAAATACATTTATCCGCTTCACACGGTTTTAAATCGAATTTCTTAAGAAAATCACTGAATTTTTTATTCCAACACCTGGGTGATTGCTTTAACCCATAGAGTGACTTATTTAGCTTGCACATCACTTCACCATCACTATATTTATCCTCCAATCCTTCGGGTAGGCGCATGTAGACGTCTTCTTCCAAGTTTCCATAAAGAAAAGCTGTTCTGATATCAAACTGAACCATGTTGAAATCTTCTTCCGTGACGATCGCTAAGAATATTCTCAAGGAGTCGTATCTGACCACAGGCGCAGAGAGGTCATTGTAATCAAGGCCAGGTTGTTGTTGAAAACCACGAGCGCATAGTCGAGCCTTTAATCGTAGTGATTCTCCGTCGGGATTAGTCAAGACACGAAAAACCCATCTTGAGTCAATGAGTTTCCGACGTTCATCTATTGGCACGATAGTCCAGGTATGATTTTCATCATGAGATTCCAGCTTTTCGTTGATTGCATGGATCCATTTTTCAGCATTTGGACCGAATATTGCTTCCTTGAATGTTTCTGGTAAGTCACACTGAGCCAGATTTACTTGGTATCTTGCTGGAACCTTGATTAAACTTCGATCTCGAAGCATCCTTTGATTTACAGATGATTCAGGTGCTGGCTCTTGTTCTTCGGGTACAGGAGGCTGATCCAAAACCTCGTTGTCGTGGTCCTCTGCTTCAATTTCGCTTTCCGATTCGTCGTCCTCTTTAGCGAATGTGATCCCATTTCTTTCTTCAAGCAGAGGTTTTTCGAATTCTTTATTTTCGTTGAATACTACGTTCCGTGAAATGAAAACACCCCTTGTTATCGGATCATAAAGACGGTGATTAGCAGATTCTCCTTGGTAGCCAATTAGTATCTTCTTCTTAGATTTGGAATCGAATTTTCTTCTGAGTTGTTTTGGAACGTGTTCGTAAGCTTCCGACCCAAAAATTCGAAGATGATTGATATTTGGCTTCTTGCCGTACCATTTTTCATAAGGTGTTGTATTCAGGTTATCTTTAGTTGTACTTCGGTTCAATACGTACACCGCCGTATTTATGGCTTCAGCCCATGAAAAATTTGGAAGATTCTCCGCTTCAAGCATTGTTCTTGCACTTTCTATGACAGTGCGATTATCGCGCTCTGATCTCCCATTCTGTTCGGGAGTGTATGGGGCTGTTGTCTCCAATCGGATACCTCGAGAAGCTGTATAGTTTTTCATTTCTCGATTCACGTATTCTGTGCCATTGTCGGTGTGTAGAATATGCATACGCCTGCCGAATTTCGTAAACACCATGGCTTCGAATTCTTTGGAATATTCGTAAACGTCCGATTTGTGTTTCAAAAAATAAACTGTTTTGAAGCCTGAAGCATAATCCTTAAAAATTAGGAAAAATCTTTTCCCACCTAGCGATTCCTCCGACATAGGCCCACATACATCGGGAAATATATATTCTCCCGGTTTAATATCACTATTCTTTTCAATTTTGTTGAACTTCAATCTATGTGATTTTCCGAATTGGCAAAGTACACGAAAGAAATCATTGATGTTCGAAAGTTTCGCTCCACTCACAACTTCTTTTCCGATCATTTCTTCCAATGTTTTTCGATTCACATGACCGAGACGTTCATGCCAGGTTTGTAAATCAGGTACTGCAATGTTTACTTCCTTGCGGGTTTGCACTATTTCTGTTTCGAAGAACATCCTGCAGATATCGTTGTTTTGTTTTGGTCCCTCTGCTATCACTGCACCATTTTTTATCATCATTACTCGATTTCCTCGAAACATAACATCGTAACCTTCCGATGTACACACTCCAACAGATAACAAGTTCTTCTTTACACGGAGTACATACAGGACATTTTCAATTTTCGCGTCAGCCCATCTCCCATCAACAAATTTCTTTATTAGAATATTCCCGACACCAAGTATGTCGCACATACCATCATCACCGAGTAATATTTTCTCACTACTACACGGCCTCCCCGTGGATGACCCTCCCCGTGGATGATTGCGGGTCTTCCAGGGGGATATTCATGATACCTGTCCTTGATATCCTTTTTATCCATCCCTGGTAGGATCTGCTTCCTTTACGTGGTGGGGAGGATAAGTATCTCAGAGTTGGATCTTTTTTTTGAGTGGAATAAACTACTCAAGAGAAAGAATACAAACTGAGAGAAACGAAATCATCCTAATGCCAGAAACATCGGCAAAATCAAACGGAAGGAAAGCAAGGGGAAACTACCTTCCTTGACATGTTTCAATACTTCCCGAGGAAATGAAACCTTTTTCCTAACCTGGAATATTATGTAACAAAAACAAACAAACAAATTAATAAATACATGATGGCGCTCTCTCGGGTAAAATATTCCGGAGGTAAACTAGTCTCCCGTTCGGATCTCCGGTCGGAGGCTGCTCGAGGAAGCTTCATCAGCAAGGAACGAAAACCGAAGAATAGGATAGGAAAAAAAAACAACATTCTTCGAGTCGGAGCGTGGAATGTTAGATCACTGAGGCAAGCGGGAAAATTAGAAAATTTGAAATTAGAAATGAATAGGTTGAATATAGACGTAATGGGGATTAGCGAAATGAGATGGCCACAAGAGGGCGATTTCTGGAGTGGAGATTATAGAATAATTCATACAGGATCAAAGAACGGTCAAGCAGGTGTAGGAATTGTAATGCATAAAAGAGTAGGAAATAGAATAGAAAATTATTTGCAACATAATGAACGTGTGATGATGGTTAGAATCAGAACAAAACCGGTAGACACCGTCATAGTCCAAGTATACATGCCCACATCTGCATATTCGGAGGAAGATATTGAAAAAACGTACGAAGAAATAGAAGAAGTGATAGAATATGTGAAGGGAGAAGAGAATTTGATAGTGATGGGGGATTGGAATGCGGTAGTAGGACAAGGAAAAGAGGACAACATTATAGGAGATTTCGCGTTAGGGAGGAGGAACGATAGAGGACAACGTTTAGTCGAATTTTGTGAAAATCATAAGATGGTTATCACAAACACTTTATTCGAAAATCATCCAAGAAGAATCTACACTTGGAAAATGCCAGGAGATACAGCAAGATACCAAATTGATTACATATTAGTGAAACAAAGATTTAGAAACCAAGTGAAAAACTGTAAAACTTATCCCGGTGCAGATATAGATAGTGATCATAATATGTTGATGATGAAATGTTCTCTGAAATTCAAATCTCTGAAGAAGAAAAGGAAAATGCAGAAAAGATGGAATTTGAAGAACCTCAAGCAAAAACAAACACATGAGGCATCAGAGATAATGTTGGATGAAAAATTGGGAGATCAAAAAGAGAAAGACTTGGGAATAGAGAGGAGATGGACAAAGATGAAGGGGAATATAAGAGAATGTGCGGATAAGATTTTGAAGAATGATGGAGTAGAAGCTAAAAACCCATGGATAACGGGAGAAATTTTAGAATTGATAAATGAAAGGAGGAAATACAAGAATAATGATAGCCAAGAAGGCCAGCAACGATACAAATCATTGAGAAATAAAATAATAAGAGAATCAAGGAAAGCAAAAGAACAGTGGTTAGAAGAGAAATGTCAGGAAATAGAAATAAGATTGCATTTAGGAAAAATAGATGAAGCATATAGGATTATTAAAAGATTTTTCGGACAAATGAAATCTAGAAGCAATAAGATTAGAAACTCTCTAGGACGACAATTGATAAAAACGGAAGAGGAAATAGAACAGTGGATCAATCATTTGGAAGACTTGTATAGAGGAAACGATGATATAGCACTATTAGAGAAGGAGGAGGATGTAGATGAGGAAGAATTGGGAGATTCGATATTGAGATCAGAATTCGACAAGGCTTTGAAAGAATTGAAAAATAATAAAGCGCCAGGCATAGATGGCATGAGTGCGGACCTTATAAAAGCCTCCAGTGAAGGAACTCGCAACGCACTGTTTGAATTGATTAGAGATATGTACGAAAAAGGAGAAGTACCGGAAGATTTCCAAAAGAATAAAATTGTCGCTATCCCGAAAAAACAAGGGGCAGACAAATGCGAGAACTACAGAACGATCAGTTTAACTTCACATGCTTCGAAAATACTGACCAAAATTATATACAGGAGGATGGAAAATAAAATAGAGAGTAGATTGGCAGATGATCAGTTTGGTTTTAGGAAAAATAGGGGAACGCGAGAAGCAATCTTAGCACTCAGGGCAGTAATAGAGAAAAGGATAGCGCTGAAGAAATCTGTATACATAGGTTTTGTAGATATACAAAAGGCTTTCGATAATGTGGACTGGGAGAAGATGTTTGCGATCCTGAAGAAGGTGGGAATAAATTATAAAGATAGAAGAATAATATACGAATTATATAAGAATCAAAGTGCAATAATAGACATAGAGGGTCAGGAAGGGGAAGCGCAAATAAGAAGAGGGGTGAGACAAGGATGCTCATTATCGCCACTGATGTTCAATTTATATATAGAAGAAGCAATGAACGAAGTGGAGGAGGAAATTCAATCGAAATTACAGATTCAGGGAGAAAATATAAGTATGTTGAGATTCGCGGATGACATAGCTATATTGGCCACGAGTAGTACTGAGTTAGAAAATATTCTCAACACCATGAGAACAATATTATTGGAAAACTATTGTATGAATATAAATAAAGACAAAACAAAATTCATGATGTGTACAGCAGCGAAAACAGCTAGAAGAACGAGAATCAAAATAGATACCGAGACAATTGAACAGGTGAAAGAATTCAAATATCTAGGAAGCATAATTACAGAGAACGGCAAAAGCGAAAGAGATATAAGAGCAAGAATAGCACAAGGGAAACAGGCTTTTTATCAAAAGAGACAGTTATTATGCTCAAAAAATATAAGCTTGGAAGTAAGGAAGAAATTCTTGAAAAGTTACGTCTGGAGCACAGCATTATATGGTTGCGAAACTTGGACAATGGGGAAAACTGATCAACGAAGACTTGAAGCTTTTGAAATGTGGTGTTATAGGAGGATGCTGAGAATAAAATGGATAGACAAAGTCAAAAATGAAGAAGTACTCGAGCAGATAAATGAAGAAAGAAATCTTTTGAAACACATCGTGAAAAGGAGAAGCAATCTTATAGGACACACATTACGGCATGAGAGTTTATTGAAAACAATATTGGAAGGGAAAATGAATGGTAAAACTGGTAAAGGTAGACCTAGAGCAAGTTATATGAAGCAAATCGTACAAGACAAGGGATGTAGTAGATATGTAGAAATTAAACGTTTGGCGGATAATAGACAGGGGTGGAGGGTTTCATCAAACCAGTCGTAAGACTGATTACTTCATGATGACACGGTTGAAAATCAGAAAACCACTCACGACGGTAACTTACATGTCGCGAAGCACCACTGTCTGTCAACCAACATTCACTTACGTCACGTTTAATCAGTTCTTGTTTTTCTTTGTCAGATGGCACTTTACTTGGCGTATCAGTTTTATCTCGTTCAAATCCTTGATGACACAAGCTTGTTACAATAAAAGCAGATGTAGAATTTCCTCCTTGTTTGTTTTTGTCTCCATATCGTTCTTGCTCATTTCTTTCTCCCGACATTCGTATTGGTAGTGACCTCTCTTTTTGCAAAAGAAACATTGAATATTTTCTCTTCGTTTTGACGGATTATCTCTCTTTTTCTTCCACGGCGGATTTTGAGGTCGTTGATTAGAATTTATCGATAATGCCGCGAACGCACTTGCCGATTCATTATCCGTAGTGAATCGGGTTTTTTCTTTGATTAGTCGTTGAATGAGATCATCGATCGTTTGATTTTCTTCCGCGACACTGTCCCAAGCTGTTTTCAGAGCGTTGTATTTTGTCGGTAATGTAGAAATGATTTTTGCCATTATCGCTACGTCAGAGATGGCTTCACCCACGTCGAGCAACTGCATCGCCATATTCTGTATCTTCGTCACATGTTCTATTACCGAACTATTTGCTTCCATTTTATATTCATGAGATCGTTGAGTTAATATCAACTTACTTGACGCGGATTTTTGTTCATGAATTGTTTTCAGCTTGTCCCACATTTCTTTCGCGGTAGTACATATTAACAAACTCTCCATTTGTTTCGTTTCCATGGAGGATGATATTAAAAACATGGCTTCCGCATTTTCTTTTATCCATGTTTTACCTTCGACACTATTTCTATCGTCGGGTATTACGCGAGTTCCTTCTACGATATCTAAAATCCCGTACGCGGTGAATATAGCTCTCATCTGAAATTTCCACGACTGAAAATTCTTTCCGTCGAATTTCGATACGTTTCGTGCGAAGATTTCGTCAGCCATTGTTGACGCACTCACTGCTAACACGTTCCGGTTTTACTTTTACTTCTCGATTGCCGCATTCACGAATACAACTCGTCCTCAGAATTCTTTTTCCACAGTCCCGGTGACTGGGACCATAACCTATTGGATTATAAAAAGAAAAGAGAAGAGAATCCTGGATAATTATGTTATATTTTGTATGAACAAAATAATAGTCGCACTGATGCGTACAAGTCTTGTAGACGAACTGAAAAAAAAATATTGTGCAGTCTCGGTGACCGCTGTATGTGTTCACGAACATACACGATGTTGAACGAATCAAAGCGCGCTATATTTCAAGTCAGAAAACTTATTACAATAACATGTGTTACTCCGGTCCAACTCGCTGCATTGTGAAGACCGATGAGACGTTGATGATGTGAAACTCTCATGTTGAAGTGTTAGAGGAATAAAGTTTATAGTAATGAACTGAATACATGTGTCAGTACAAAAAAGTGTGTTGCGTTCCACGGCTCTGATCCATTCCTCAAATTATAAGATAAGAGGTTCATTCGAGAGAACATTCTCCTTGATCTACATAGCACCAAACCTCTTGCAGGAAACGAAGTATCGAGAATATCTTATGACATTCCAGAAGACATTCCATGAAACACAATGAGAAGGATTTGAGAACTATCTTATCCTTGAGAACCATCAGGATTCTTGCAATGTTCTGGATGTGTTGCATGAAACATCTCCCAGAAAAGTATAAAATATCCCTCAGAACTTCCATTTGCAAGATATCTTGGGATATGTTATAAAAGTCAAACTCAGAATTTGTATGGAATCTGCGGGCAAATATCTACCATCAAATCACATCTCTAAACGTATGGAGCACATTGAGTATTGAATCTCCGAAGTATACAAAATGAACGGCGTTCAAAGATATGTGTTGTGATGGTTTTCTACAAGGCTGTCATTATTTCATCTCGAAAACTTCACAACACGATACTCAACGTAGAATAACATAATCAATCACAATGATCAACAGGAGAAGGCACACGGAAAGGAGGAAACAGTGAGGGTAACTGTGACGCATTTGCCATCAATGTTTTCACATTCACCATGAATGTATTAACAGTTACGGGGGATGTGAGAACATTGATGGTGGATGTGTTAGAGTGACCGACACTGTTTCGTTCTCTCCGTGCAGGAAGAGAGCAGGCATACGGCACTTGCATATTTCAAGCAACATGAAGTCAAATTTGAAACTAGCTACGGTTTGCAGTTTCCGTGGTCATCTTATTATCGAGATCACAATGTAGATATCCATGTAACACAGAATATTCTAAGAATACCCTTACAACATCCGTAAAATGTACTTGCTCGAATATTCTCACAAGAAGCGTAGGAGATTCGTGAATATCCATAGAAGATTCTTGAAATATCTGGATGAGATTGTTTCGAATATTCTAGAAATGTTCGTACTATATGCGTACAAAGTTTTTGAGGAGATCGATCAACAGCGCATGCGCAATTATCGTGTTGACACGAATTCAGTAATGGCAGATAATATTGTTGACAGGCTACGGACCCTTGGATGATATATTATTGTTTTCCCACACCGACACAGTGGGAAATTTCAGTGTCTCAAGTGACAAAAATCTGGCGACAGCTGAAGAGTTGACTGGATAGAATGATTTTTTTTCGAAATACTCGTAAGACTTTCCTCTCCATCGTGTGCGACCGAAAATTGGAAATTCCTATCCCCCCATTTTTTTTATGATGCTCAGAGTTGAAATTTACCAATAATTTGCAGAATGATTCAATTCCAAGGCGAGTAGTGGTATGTGCAACTGTCCGATGTTACCCTTTTATGCTTGAAACATGTTCATCAAGGTGGAAGCTTGTATATACAATTGGGGAGACCGTAGAATTTTTCATAGGATTCCAAAAAATTTGATAGATACACGGTGGGGGTGTTCCTATGAGAATTTGTGTATGTTCTCATGTCTGGACTGTGACATTACCTGATAATATCATATGCACTGAGAGAAATAATTACTAATACCAAGAAAATATATTCTTGAAAATTTTTGAGAATATATATTCTTGAATGCAGCTAATATGGTGTGGAGACAAGAGAAATCTTCTTGAATCAAGAAAATATTTTATCAATTCAAGAAATCTATGCTTGGTTTCAGAGAAATTTTTTTAAACCAAGAGAAAACATTTGTGGAGAAATGAATTTCTTGAAACAAGAAAATATATTGTTAATGATAGTAATTATTCCTCTCTGTGTGAGAGAGTCATGAAGGATTGAGGTTTTATAATGATAATCATAGTAATAAAAGTGATAATAATGATAATCATGATAGAAATACGAAAAATATCAGCAATGATTAGGATGGTAGTGATCATATTCATTATTTGAATGATGCTTATAATGATAGTGATAACAAGATAATAGAAACCAATATCACAACGATCATAATAATGATATATATCCATCTTCATTTCTGTATCAAAAGTTCAAGTGCTTCAGAGGATAAGTCCTTTTTTTTTTATTTTCTATAATACGGAAACCACTGATCAAAGGATCCGAATTGATCGACAAATGATGCATACTATCCATATCAGTGCATTCACGTGACTTGATCCTACTATTATTAGCACCTGTATTTCGGAAAATTTTGTTACCTGCTTCTCAAGCTTCCTCAGAGAAACATCCTATTGGTAATACCAATGACTCCATTATATCTGCCCCATGGATTGGAATTTTGTGGACTGAAGGTAGCATTATGTACCAAGGATATAGTCCAATACAAAGGTTGGCTGTATTCATGGCATACTTCCTACATTTTTCACAATCAACCTCTTCACCACATGCAAACACTTGCAACACATTTCCTAGCCTGGTGATCATATTTTTGTCAATACCGAGTAGTTACGATACTTTCCCAGGTTCTGCAAAAAGTGACGTACAGCATTGCCGGTATTTGTTGTCCCTGAGCCTTATTTCACCACATCCACTGTAAGCGATAACTTTTGTTCCAAGAACTACTGAACCAATGATTTCCTATTTTTCTTCAGAATTTTATCGAGACCTCTCGCTGAAACTTTTTTGGAATCCGAATTATATGAAATATGCAACAGATATTTCATGAATCGGATCCAACAGTGCAATGTTGACAGTCAGAATATGTAATTATCTTTTCCGTATTGGAGATTGTTAATATATGCCGAGTCATTCATATATTTTGGACTTACCCCACATGTATTACAGCAATTTGAAGCTTTCTGATGTGTCAATACATTGCACACCCTACCATCAATCATAGTACATTGCACTCCCACCCATATATCATCCAATGTCAACCGTATCGTTCCCAATTCTGCTCTTATTTTGGAATGGTTTGAATTTCTCAGTAGTATCGAGATCTGTCTCTTTGATGAATTGAAATTCGATTGGGCGACAATAGTTCACAGAACTAGGCTTAGCATTCTTCTATATGGTACTGTTATCGGCAGTCGATTGGATTGGCACGAAGGAAATGATAAATACCGAATCCTCCTCATAACACCGCTCATCAAGTCTTTACCATGTAATATGGATATCTCGGAAGATAGTCAGAATTCATTGATGTGGAGATGCGAATCATTCCACATCCATAAATGACGAGATTTTTATAACAGTGAAGTCCATAGTTGATTTCCATCTTTCGTTTCAACTCTTGTGACTTTCAGTTCTCGTGAATAATCATGAAAATGAGTTCCATTGAGTCACAAGATAATGTCGCGACCAAAAATTTTGGTATGACACATGTGACTTTAAGTGGAGTGATTTGGAATAATGATGATCACCCGAAAACAGCCACTCACATTTTTGAACATATAAAATCCTATTATGATTTTGATAAAAATCAGTTGAAAAAATCCAACTCAAATTGGGGAGGAATTTTTCCCCGAATTTTACTGAAAACTGGAGAAGCGTTCAGGGAAACGAATATTGGTTCAGGAAGAGGTATATATAATTTTTGAAAAAATCATTTGTTGTTGAATTTGATCCTGTCGGTGATCATGGTATGGGAATTGACCCATTATCAGGTCTGGCTGGAGAACAAGGTCGGCCCCGATCTCATTATCGAGATGGTTCAGTACGCACCAAAAGGAAACGTGAGTTGTAGTAAAGAAGAAATCTTGGAACCCGCAAAATTGTTGATAGAAAACTCTGACTATAAAACGGACCGACAAAATGAGTCAAGTGAAACTATGGAAAATTCATCGGGGTATTATTTAGCAATGTAAATGGACATAGGTTTGACAAAGACCGAATATGAAAAACTCCGAAATTATAATGAAACGTGACATAGTGAAAAATCATTCCCTCCTTATTATAAAATCAAAGGAATGAAAAAAATGTGCCATCCCAAATACATTGTAGTTGGTGATTTCGAAGCGAGTGTAGACATTGAATCATCACCAGTACACACAGTACAGAGAATCCTGCGAGGCTCACAAAAAGAGAAATTGTTTCATCTGCATAGAAAAACATTAACTCTGGTTGGGAAGTAGGGTATGGATGGAGTCTCCGGGCAGCAGACTAGCAGACAAGTATGATCCTCCAGTTCATGAAAGATGCCTCAAGTCACAACAATGTGCGTAAAATATTCTTCGGACCTCCCTAGAATATTTGAATGTCCTACAAACATTCTCAAAATATTTGACGGAGACTTTGTGCTATTGGGGTTTCATGAAAGGGATGATACATGTAACGACGAGACAGACGATACTCACCACGCTAGGCTGTGTTGCAAGGACAGTGAATACAGAAATGAGAATCGATATTAAGATCAATATTGGTATCATTATATTGATAATTATGATTATGATTAGTATTATGAATAAAATGATTATGATTATCAGTATCATTACCATTCATCATTCTCGTCATTCTGATTATCACTATCATTATCAATATAATTATCCTGACCATTATTATTGGTATTCTCAATATAAGCGTTATTATCACGATCATCCATTATCATGAAGATTATCATCACCGTTATTATAATTATAATTACGATTATTAGTATTATTATTGTCACAGGTATCATGATTATCATCATTCCCTGTGACGTAGTATTTTTTTGAATACCTCGTCACATGATTTTTTGTGATTTTCTCTCTCTCTCGTCGATGTCGCGGAGTAGGGTTATAGCCGTCAGGGGAGAGTCTCATTGGAGCTTTATGGAAACTTTGCATTGTATAGAGTCTCTCAAGGATGCTACAGCCGTGTGATTGTCAACTGATACAAAATTGTATTATTTCTCTCGCTTTCTCCTTTCTTTTCTTCCTCTAGCTGCTTGAAATGTTTACTTGGCGGGGAAGGAGGGTCATAGTTAGAGGTACAGGATCACCGTGAGGGGAGACAAAGGAGAACGCTTATCCCCACTGCCGAACAACGAAGATCAAGTGGAACCCGGTCTGCCTCATGATGGGAAATTTCCACGCCGCCGGTGCTCTCGCTATCGACGTACATGGGGCCAAGTGCTATTGGGATGACGTTCCAAATTCGCTAATAGAGCCACCGGTGGCCTAATTTCGAATTATGAAAGGAAGGGGGGATGGAATTTCGCTCACCGGCTCTCATTACCAAAACGAGACAATCAGTCTCGATCTTGGCGGCTTAACGTTGTTTTGTGAAAGTTGGAAGTGTGGGGAATTTGGTGCCACGTGTCTTTTGGATTCCATCCTTTCCTTGGTTTTCCTTCCTGTGTACGAGAACTGTGAGTTCTATTCACGGGAATAATTTTTCTGACGTGGAATTTGTCCTGACGAATTCCTCTGCTCTCCCGATTTATTTTCTCTTGTGCGGGACATCGTGGTTCCCGCCAAGCTTGAGAGAAAGAAAGGAGGGGGACGCGTGGCTGTTCTTTTAGTGCATGTAGGTTTTCCTGCTGCACTGATTGACCCGTATTTATTGGAATGTGTAGCGGAAAATTAATTGTTTTGTTCCGCGCACAGTTCAGTCGCCTCTCGCCGCCTGCTACTCTTTGTTATTCGTGTGATGCTGTTGAAGCTCACTTTTTGTAGTTTTACATTGAGTTCGAATTATATGTTTCAATTTTATTTAAAAATTGTGTGTGCGATTCACTATTACCCGACATTGTTCCGCAATCCCCCTTTGCCCACCTCCTCTACGCGGTCTGACATTGCACGGGCTTTCAGATGCATCCAATGTTGCGTATGCTGCAGTGGTTTATCTGGTCATCAAAGATAACCTTGGAAATTCGCATATATCGCTCATTATGTCAAAGACCGAAGTGGCTCCGCTTCAAGTGATCAGCATCCCGCGATTGGAGCTGTGTGCTGCTTATCTGCTAGCAAAACTTGTATCTTTTGTTGAGTCTTCATATCATTTGGATGATATTCAGACTTGGAGCTGGACAGATTCTAGCGTGACACTCGCATGGACCAGACGAGCGCCTTCGAGGTGGAAGGTTTTCGTGACCAACAGGGTCTCGAACATTCAATCTTTAGCGCTACCCAGGAACAACGACGTGGACGTGGTAGTTCTCTGTTCCCTCCAGAGTGCTTGATTATCGTGAGTCCCCTTGCCTCTCACACGAGGTGTGCTTGATGCTGTTACAATAATTGCTCGAAGTTACCCCCTTCTGTCTGGATACATAATCCTGATATGTTGGCACAAACAGTGCGGATGCGATCGATCATGTCCTCCCTCATTTACAAAAAAACTTCCAAATTTTTTTGATAAATCTACAAAGGAATTTTTTACAGTGTAACTCTCTTTGGTGAATTCTCTGGAAGCTCGAAGGATTTTTGTATCCGTTCGAATGTGCATCCTAATCGACGTTATGTGGTATGGTCAATACTTCCAATGTTTCCAGGAACCTTTCAACAATTTTTGAGAGTCGATACTCATTTATAACTCTCATTGAATCAAATGGGATAATTTATTCGATTTGAAACGCAATAATCGTAATAAATCGTACACATTACTGCGAACCATAATGAGCAGAGACTGAATGTTGCCGTTTGTTTATGTTTACGTCTTTTTTTCCAATGAAATTAACTCTAATCTGCATTGAAATCAGTCCCGATCTTCGGAGAAAAGCGATGAACGAGGATACATAAACAAACAGAAACATCAAATTTCTTTTCATTATGGTTGGTTATGTGGAAGATCACGGAAATAAGTGATCATTTGAACACTGGTTCTAAACTGAGACCATCACAATCGTTCTCCTCCTTTGCATATTCAATCTACATTTATCAATTTATTCCATTCGATTCAATCGAAGAAATGAATCACTATCCACCTTCTGAAATTATTGATATGATGCTTGTGCTTGGCTCATGTCACAATAATAACAACGAAGCCGCAAGAGTTTACCGGGATCGGTATCCCGATCGCTGCATCGCACACCCCACGACCCCATCCGTCGACCCGAATTGAGGACTTGATGAGGAGTATTGCAGCGACATCCAAGACATCACCGGCACGATGAGGATGATATCCATGCACTCACCATATTGGGACTCATTCACTCGGACCCTCATGTTAGTAGCAGATCGTTGGCACGAATAACTGGTATACCCCGGACTACTGTCTTGAGAATCTTGAAGCATGTCGAATATCGACCATACCACATTATGTTAAATCAAGCTCTCACTCCAAACGACATGAGACTTCGAATCAGATTCTGCACTCGGGCACGAGCAAGGCTGGTTGACGATCCTCAATTCTTCGATTATGTAATGTTCTCCGATGAAGTACCTTCTTAGAGCACTGGGCATTTGGATAGACACAACTCTCATCACTGGTCGGATGGTAATCCGCATTGGTATCGAGCAATCGACAACCAATATCGTTGGAGCGTAAATGTGTGGTGCGGGATCGTCAATGGCTATTCAGTCGGCCCACATTTTTTCAACGGCACTTAGAATGGCCCCATGTTTCTGGAATTCCTGGCGGATCATTTACCAGGCTTGCGTGAGGATCTGGATTTACAAACACGGCACAGGATGTGGGCCCAACTAGATGGAGCGCCACCCCATTACGCATTGATCGTGAGAGAATACCTTGATCATCATTTCGCGGGAAGGTGGATTGGACGAGGTGAGCCAGTTGCGTGGCCTCCAAGCTCACCCGACTCGACATCTCTCGACTCTTTCTTGTGGGGATTCCGGAAAAACGAAGTATTCAAGGCCCAACCAACAACTAGGGAGGACATGATCGATCGCATCCGCACTGTCTGTGCCAACATACCGCGATCAGTGTTCCTGAAGATGGTTACAAATTTTCGGCGGAGACTGAGATTATGTATCCAGGCAGAGGGGGGTAACTTCGAGCAATTATTGTAACAGCATCAAGCACCCCTCGTGTGAGAGGCAAGGGGACTCACAATGATCAAGCAGCCCACATGTGAGAGGGAAGGGGACTCACAATAATCGAGCACTCCGGAGGGAACAGAGAACTACCACGTCCACGTCGTTGTTCCTGGGTAACGCTAAGAGTAGTTCGTCGATAACTTCGATGGTCCATACCTTGCACCCCAATAGGCGGAAAGGGGTCCATGACCAGTGTTTCGTAAAGGGTTTGAAACCAGCTTCCCCATGTCATGATAAAAAAATGGGGGTCCCATTTGAGAAAACCACCTTGACCCCTCAATGACCTTCAAAATGACCTGTGAGGGATTCCCCAAGGTCAGCATCATACTTCCCCTTTGGAACCCTAAACTATCTGGAACATTTTTTCTCATCTCCACTAGTTTCCGAGATATTTGACTATATCACTCCAAATGGACCACCCTGTATGTTATGAAACGAAGGAACCAATATCAATTCAATGTATATCCCCTGTCCGAAGGATTAACGTGAATTTGGTTATGTCCATTGTGGATTTTGTTTGTCATGATACAGCTACGGTAACTACAGAATGGAGCCAGACTCATATTCAGCTACATTATCCCTCTCAGTGCATGGACGCACGATCTTGTTACCTCAATACTTCGCATGAAGTCCTTGCTGATGGGTGAACTGTATGCAATGGTCCATCCCGGTGATTTGTTCAATCCCTCTCGATCTTTCGAATTTCAAACAAAGATAGTGTGGTAATATTGACAAATCTAATCATCCTTGAAACCTTTGTGGAATAGTGGATTTCAACCTACTTTCATGAACTTCAGGGACTTCGTGCGACCGAAAGAGGTTAATGTTTTTCATCGGATTTGTCTTCATATTTTTTGCCTTCTCGAATCGCAACGTCTCCGCGGTATAGCGACTTGGAAACAAATGTTTGCATTCTCTCAGCCCACCCGATTAATGGAGTTTGAATGTTCTCGTACAACAGTACTACCGATCACCGGACATTTCTCTGTCGCTCTGACATCGCTCCTCCGTTCCCCTAGCTTGTATCCAGGTTTCCCTTGTATCCACGTTGCCTTCACAGGAATGCAACGTGGAAGACGTAGGTTTGCTGTTAGGGTTATGAATCGAACAATATTGGGTCTTGTCATAGGTGTACCTGTTGAAAAAATCCAGCATGGTCCAACAAGGAACACACTCAGTCCCGACTGGATCAACTAGGTACCAGTTGAACCGAATTCGTGACAGCTGGTGCTAGTTACAGATCATGATGGTATGCCCAACAACCAATATGGGACCAACTTGGTTCCAAACGGTGTCAAGCTGGTTCAAGTGAGTGCAAGTTAAAAGCCCTGATGGTTGGTCCAATAAACAATATGCGACCGACTTTGTTGTAACAGGAGCTAGTTACAGGTCATGTTGGCTGACTCAGCAACCAATATTGGATCAACTTAGTTCCAGCTGAACTGGTCTGATTTCAATTGTCCCAACTCAAACTTGACTTTCTTCAAGTGCGTCAATATTAGAGTGATTCTGGAAAATCAACATGATGTACGTTTTTTTTTATACCAGGATTAATTGGGAAACGTCATCGGGGAGGATGTCAACAAATAAGAGGGTATTGTACATGCAAACAGCCTGATGAACTGATGATTGAATTGTGACATCTGCCTGAATGCAAACTTCAAAAAAACGATACCTTCCAAATGGATCATAAATTGATAAGAAATTTCGGAATGCCAGTGGGGCAAAACCGTGACGCAATTTGATGAAAATGTCGAAACTCTGGATGAATCGTACAGAAGTTCTGTTCCACTGAAATTCCCAAGATTCATCAATCATCATCTCGGGCCATACCAAGCATGGTCTGCCCCAGGTTGATACTAGGACTGGGTAGGACCATGGAGGGTAATACCAACTTCCAGGTACACTCGAATTAGATAGTACCAGCCTAGGTTGGATCAACTTGATCCCATGTAGGTTGATCCTACGCAGCAGTCCTGACATGGTTCGACCATGTCACCGAAATTATACTAGTCCTGACCAGCATGGTCAAACCTAACTAGAACCCAGCTGGGTTCTTTCAATAGGGGTGGCAAAGAAGATGGACTTGATACGTATATTGTCTTTGAATGTTCTACATTCAGTTGGAGTAGAGGAAAATTGTTTCTGTGTCATCATCGTAAACGGATTGATATCGATCTAGTGAAGGGAGAGTTCCAGAGTTTCACACTATGCAAGACGAAAGAGGATGCAATGAGGCTAGTTTGAATAATAAAAGCCATACCGGAAGATTATTTTGGTGAACGGGACATGTGAAGTTCCTAACTGGGAGGATGAGTGCTCTTCGCTCATGCGACTTCGATTAGCTTCCGCATCCAATGTGATCATTGGAGTGGGGTCAGAATTCCTGAAATCAATGCGGGTTGAATTTTATACATCTATATATAAGTCATTTCCTCCGCAGTCTTCGAATATTCGTCATTTTGGCTTGAATCGATGAATTGTTATGAAACATGGGTCCCGGGGATTTTTGAGGGTGCTGAATCCGAATCTGGAGTCAAATCCCGAATTCAAGATGGCGGATCCAAGATGGCCGACGTGAATTTAGTCAATGTGGGATTTGTGGACAGATTTATATTGAACATGGGTCCTAGGAGTTTCGGAGGATGAGGAATTCAAATCTGACGTTGAACAGCGAAAACGAGATGGCAGATCCAGCATGGCGGACATGAATTTAGTTAACTTCGCATTTGTGGACAGATTTTCATGGAACATGGGTCCTGAGGGTTTTGGAGGATGAGGAATCCAAATCTGACGTCAAAAAACGAATTCAAGATGGCATACGTAAATATAGTCATTCTGGCTCCAATGAACGTAATCATATTGAAATCATATTACACGGGTTCTAGGGATTTCCAAGGGTGCTTAATCAAAATCTGAGCTGAATGTTGAAAGAAAATAATAATCCCGATCTCTCCGTGTTATATTCACTGCATCCGAAGATTCTTCAAGAGCTGGTTGTCGTTATGACAACTGCGCACTAGTGAGAATCCAAAAGTGGAGAAAGTAGCTATTGACACAAATGAAGCCTGAAAATATTCCGATTCATCCCTGAATTACGCCTGAACAACTCTTCGTTACGCTTAATACGCTCAAATGACTTTTAGCTTTTATCGCGCTTCCAGGCTTTATTTTCACCAGGACAGTTTAAATTCGGCAGTTCTCCAGGTACATGTTTTTGAATCGTTTGGAGATGATATGAAGGATGGTAGGCAATAAGTACCAGGCTTTCTGAATATTACATTCACAAAGTTCCTCAATTGAGTGAAAAACCGGTGAGTGGCTCTTCATATATCCCCGGATATCTGGATTGTTCGAAATGTGAGCGAAGCGAGCATATGTGGGCTACGATCCATTAAAAATGAGCGAAACGAATTTTGGAGGGGGTTGGACTGCTGAGCGAAGCGAAGCAGTAAGGGGGCAAAGCCTTCTGGTTATGTTCACAACCTCAATCCATCCCCTTCGTTCGATTGAGGCCTCTTCCTGATATAATTCCATGGTCACGGTTTCCCGTAGTCTTCCTTTCCTTTGACTCATGTGACCGGCAAAGTCCGTGTGGTTCCCCCCCCCCTCGTGTCCTTCCATAGTAGATTGTTTCCAACGTGTTCCCTACTAATATTTGGTGTACCCGAGGACAATATACTCCTCTGTATTGAGCGACCAAGTCGCAACGATCGTGTGTATATTCCCATCCTTCTCTCTCATAAAATATATGTGCGTGCTCATTCCACGTGGTTGACCTCACTCATTGAATTACAGTGATTTTGATGCCATCACTCCACCCATGTTTCACTTTCATCCCATCCAGCTCTCATCGTAAATTCACCCTCCTAGGTGTAGGGTTGATGGTTGTGCTGTCCATGACATCATGATGATGTCAGGGCCCCGATGATACCACACACTCACCGTATATCACAATTTCCCGTAAGAAGTTCCATGGCAACTTTGTTATAACACGGTCGTACAAGAAGTGATAGGGAAGATGGCCACTCCCTCCTCCTTCACCGATGGGTCAGTTCGTAGAGTGCCTCACGGAACTCCGTCCGTGACTTTCCGTTGCAACTCATTCTTTCGAGTTCTTTTCTCAGTCCAGATGATGTCCTCATCTTGGAAATCGGTGGGTGAGTGTGTGTGGGTGCTTGGCGGGGGTCCTTCCAAAGCGGATTATCTCATTTTCGTCTCTTTCTATCAGCCCTTCCAGGGCAGGGGGAAGGTAGCGTGATGTGGTAGAGTTCGTCTCTCTCGTTTCTCTGATCATCCTTTTGCAGGTCTGCGTCTCGTTGGTCGACGAATACTAGGCTCCTGTTCCTCATGCACCCGGGATCGGAAGAAGGGGCGATACCAGCAGGTCATTTCTCGCCTTCTGATAGATTGCCAAGGGGAGCGCGACCAGGATGATGATAGGGCTGTCCTCCGGTGGCAAACTAGCCCTCCTCTGTATTTGTGGCACAGATATTGCTGCCTCTTCGGGGCGGGAAACCTCAACAAAGTAGAAAAGAGAGAGGGACAGTTGAGGGAGGGAAGTGTGTTCCCGATTCCTGTACGAGTGAGCGACAACTTCGTTTCGTGAAATATTGATGGAAGTTCCGTGTCACTCATTTTGTGGTTCACTGTTGGAGGAATACCAGCGATCCCCGGCTGATGCAACCCGCCATACAAGCGTACCGATTAAGTGGACACTTTTTCAGCAAGATTACTCCTGAACTGAATCCATGAAGGAGTATGAAATTTTCAGAAATCAATCTCCGATCCTTCATCCATCGCGACCCGCCCGGATTTCAAATTTCTTGACGAGATGAGGTAAGTTATTTCGAATACAATATGATACTAACAATTGTCACTTCTGACAAATTATAATAAATTCAAAAAACAAGTTACACTTGAATGTTCATACAAAGTATGTAAAATTATGAACACAAAACTTTCAAATCATAGCAAATACTGAATACTCCCCATGTTGAGCTTGTGCTCGAACCGAATGATGGTTAATGGAATTCACTTGTTATTTGTTACATCTTTTATCACAACCACCACAAAATTCAATAATAAACGAATATTCTGGATAATACTTCTTTGTGAAGCAATATAAAAACGCAATAAATGTAACTCCTCTAAAATAGCCCGTAGAAAAACCGTTAAAGAACTCAATTCAATAATTTTCAACATCCTTGAATAACAAAACACCCATACACAATTATTGATCCTCCTCATCAACAAATTAGCGTTGAACTGAAAAATATAAGGATTGGTACGAGTAAAATATGTCAATCACTTGAGAAAAGAGAGAGACTCTATTCAGGAAGGATGAAAAAGAAAGTGCCCAAATAGAAAGAGAACGGAGAATTTCCTCCAAGTACAACCCTCTCCAACAAGTAAATACAAATCCTCATTGAAGTGAAACATATAATTCCTCTCAATTCTCTCATCTTCCACCAATCTGGAACTGACTTGCATGGACTATAACAAATCCGAGGCCAAACCAATTTCCTCCACTTTGAGATTTTCTCCCACTTTTGACAGGACCGATGATTCCTCGATAACAAAATTCCCCCCAAAAATCAGGTGGAGAATAGGACTAGGTATAGCATCTCCGCTCTTAGCAAGTATTCAAGCAAAGCCGCATTTTCTCGAACAAAATATCAAATGAGTTGACAATTATCTACTACTACAATTCAACTTCCAACTGTGACAACATCTTCAACTCCAATTGAAACGACTTCAAAACATAAAATTCAATTTTGGACGGTCTTCCTACATTCTACAAGTTCAACCCGCGGATCAAAATGGAACTTTTGTTCATCATTTTTCACAAGCAACTCTAGATTGGTGGGCTACTGCAGACACAATTGGACCCTAGTTGAGCCATCTGAGTGTCGAATAATCATCGAAATTCATTCTCATTTCTCTCACAAGTGAGTAGTGAGTAGAATGTATAACATTTTCATCTTCGGAATTTTATGAAAGCAAAACATAGAAATCATCTTTGACGAAAGTAAGACTTTCACTCGCATTTAGAATCAATTCTATGTTGTTTTTTGCTCTTCGAAGGCATTCAAACATATTCCTTGACTCGATTCAACGTGAGTTATGACAATAGGGATCTCATTCCTCTCCTAAATCTGCTTTTTCACCACTTTGAGAGATTTATTTTGTTCACGCTTTTTCACTTGCATTTGCATCAATTGGAATGACGCAATTCCTATATATTGGATTCACTAACGGGTAAACCCCAGAGAAATTCGATCAATTGGATGACAAAATTTTCATGTATAAAACCAATTCTTACTCTCTCTCAATTCTTTGTTCTCGTATACAATTCACTTTGTTGGCAATTATAATCGTAGCTCTCGGGCCACCGGAATTGTGAGCTCCGGAGACTTGGTAATCTCGGGCCACCAGAATCGTGGAATTGTTTGGTTACCATTGACAAATTCAACTCAATAGCGACAAGATTTTCTTCATCAATATTTCATCAGATCATTCTGATAACTACTTTATGCATGCAAGACGAGTATGGGACATTGCAAAGAGAGATTCAACTACTGGGTGTTATAAATTAACAAATTGTTCTATTGGTTCAGAACGCCGTCAAGGTTTTCCTGACATCAGGTTATTTTCAAGGGGGAAAACAACCAAAACCTTCTTTAAAATTCTTACAATTGAAATCATGCATATATTATGAACATATGTACGCATACACACATACATACATATATGCATACATATATACATATAAATATATCAAAATGAAAGATCCGAGCGGAGGGCCACCTCCCGTACAGGAGGTATTGTTCAATTGTGAATTGGAATGTTTACTTACTTCATTGATCAATTGTCTGGTTATAGACACCTTCTTTTCTCTTTTTCGCTCTCTCTCTCTCTCTCTCTCTCTTCCTCTTTCTCTGAAAGGAGCTTCCCAACGTTGGTGAGGTTTCCAACGTTATCCAAATTTAGACGGTTGAAATTGACTCTCTTTATTCACTCCAATCACAAAATTTACCAAACAATGTAAATATGAGATTCAAAAGTTCAAATGTTATTTTTATTCTACGGTTCACTGATCAACGAAGACTTGAAGCTTTTGAAATGTGGTGTTATAGGAGGATGCTCAGAATAAAATGGATAGACAAAGTCAAAAATGAAGAAGTACTCGAGCAGATGATTGAAAAAAGAAATCTTTCGAAACACATCGTGAAAAGGGGGAGCAATCCCATAGGACACACATTACGGCATGAGAGTTCATTGAAAACAACATTGGGAGGGAAAATGAATGGTAAAACTGGTGAAGGTAGACCTAGATCAAGTTATATGAAGCAAATCATACAAGACAGGGGATGTAGTAGATATGTAGGAATTAAACGTTTGGCGGATAATAGACAGGGGTGGAGGGTTTCATCAAACCAGTCGTAAGACTGATTACTTCATGATGGTTTACCCGCACAAAGTTCTTATTCTCGCGAACAGACTTGAAGCAAGGCGGGATTTCGAAAATCAACGTGAAAACACGGCTTGATTGATAGTCGAAAAGTTAAAAGATGAATACAAGAAAAATTAAAATAGACACGGTTTTGAATCACGGCAAAGTTCTTCACAAAAACGGACAGACTTGAGAAGCTCGCGGATCCCTGAAGACCAGCGTAAATCATGACTTGAACGGTACGACAAGAGTGAAGTTTTCCCTGCTCTCGCTTTTCACGTCAACTTCGAAATCTCTCCTTCTAACTCGCAGGCGTGTTGAAGTATGAGGAATTAGCTGATGAGGGCCCGCTTGGTCAGCATTTCCCAGGAATCCTTACCCATGCTGGAAGGTCCGCCGCAATGGCCGACAGTCGCATTTCCTCACGTACAAGACGTGAGAAAGAAATCGCAACACGATATTAGGACTGATTAGATGTGGAAGAATCAGACTATTATATTAAGATACACTCGAAGAATTCTATACGCCGATTTATTGAGAGATATACCATGCTGCTCATTTCCTTCAATAATAATTTAATATGAATTCAAGGTTTGAAATTATTCTAATTACAGAAAGGATGTTATGTAAAAGGAAAACAAAGAAAAATATAGATGAGTTGTCAAATATGTCAGAATTTCAGAGGAACGATGATCGAATTTAATCTTCATTGGAAAAAGAACTGTATAAAAATATTTATTAGCAGCAGCATAATATATCTCAATGAGAGTTATGGGGAACAAGAGAGAATATAAGAAACAATAGGGTTCTTATTTCACTGAGCTTTCTGCCAAATAGTTTCAATCGTGGAAGGAGATTTCAAAAATATTTACATTTGCTTCCATGATCGGAACCATCAGACACAGCTGAATAAAAAAAAATTCCCTTTTAAAAGAAAAACAGAGAGTCCAAAAGAAAGGCCTATAGAGGTTTTTTTCACAGCGGTCCACCAACGTGAGTATGAATTGATGCTCAGAAATGTATCTGTAGATAAAGTTATTCACGCCAGAGATTGCTCAATGGTCGTGAATCCTCGAAAGTGCCTGTGAATTTTGATAAAAATGAATTCCAATGTTCGGGACGTAACAGGGCAAACCCCAGAGTGAATTCACCCTCAAGTAATAGATTCACACCAATAAATCATTCTGAGTAGCCTCCAGAATGGATATCATGTAGGAATTCTATTATATCAATATCTCGAAGGAAAAACTCAAACATTCTCTAAAGAATTTCTCTAGCCTTCTCCTCGCCTTCACATTGTTCTATGGAATTTGTCCTCTTTTCTTGAGTGACAGAGTATTAGCATTTTCTTCAATTGATATTTTAACAACAAAGGACCTATTGAAATTCTGAGAAGAAAAAACGAAATTATTCAGAGTTGACCGGATTCAATTGATCTTTCAGAATGTGTATATATTCAATTGAATCCCTCACTTGACACGTCGTTCAATAAGTCTCGGGACTAAGAACGGAAACAACATTTTTTTTTCAAAAATCATTTTTATTCATCAATATAATCTTCTTCCAGAGTGATACACTCCTTCCAACGCCTTTCCAACATTTTTACACCATGTTTATAGAAGGATTCATCCTTTGCTTCAAAAGAGACTTCAGTTTCGGCAATGACCTCCTCATTCGAGCCGAATTTTTTCCCCCGGAGCATTTTGTTGAGATCACCAAAGAGCCAGTCGTCGCTGGGGGCTGAATCTGGCGAATACGGGGGGTGGGGAAGCAAATCAAAGCCCAACTCGTTGAATTTTCCCATTGCTCTCATGGACTTGTGGCATGGTGCATTGTCTTGGTGAGAAAGGATTTTTTCTTCTTCGTGTGCGGTCGTTTTGCTGCGATCTCCTCCTTCAAACGTACCAACAAGTCAGCATAAGAACCACTGTTGATCGATTCAGCCTTTTTCAGGTAGTCAATGGAAATCACGCCATGTGTATCCCAAAACACAGGCGCTATGACTTTGCCAGCAGACTGCTGCGTTTTTGGACGCGTTGGGCGGCTTTCGTCAGCTATGCGCCACTCAGATGATTGCCGATTCGACTTCGGAGTAAAATGATGTATCCATGTTTCATCCATGGTCACGTATCGACGCAGAGAATTCTTTTTATCACGAGTAAATAGCGATAAACACCTCTCTGAATCGTCGACTCGTTGTTGTTTTTGTTCCACTGAAAGCAATCGCGGCACCCACTTGGAAAAAACCTTTTTCATGCTCAATTTTCCATAAAAGATTGTAAATACGCTTCCAGATGATATCTGTGTCATTTCTGCAATCTCACAGATCTTCACTTCGCGATTTTTCATTACGATTTTCAGCACTTCACTCATATTTTCCGGTGTGAAGGCTTCCGATGGCCTACCCGAACGTTCGGCGTCGTTTGTGTCCGTACGACCACGTTTCAACTCAGCATACCAACGACGAATCGTTGGTTTGGATGAGTAGGAGTCCGGGTAACGTTCTTCAGGCCATTGCAGGGCTTCTACGGTGTGTTGACCCGTTAAAAAACAATGTTTTATCAACACGCGAAACTCGCTCTTTTCCGTTTCTCAAACAAATCACAAAGTGACTTTACTCTAACCTCGATAACCCTGCTCTCTTCATTGAACTGTATAATATACTGGAATGAGCACCATTCAAAAAATCTTCGTCAAAGAGAGACGGTCGAGTATACTGTGCGAGAAACAGAAGCAGATACCCTTTACAGTCATCATCCTTTCTCAAGATGCATATATTGAGAAGAAACAACGCTATTCCATCTTGCATTTCACACTGACGAAAGATCTCTTCTTCCATCCTATAGGAAATTTCGCCGGTGCTCTTTCAAGTATTTCATATAGTTCAATGGCTCTTCGTGGTCCGATCGACGGGCAAGTTTCACATGTTTCATGTGGAGGTTCGCACTCCAGGGAAACGTGGCCAGTTTGGTACTACTGGCACCATCTCTGAGTGAGTCCCGGGACTTATTGAACGATGTGTTATGTATTCTCCAGTTTTAAGAATGAATCCACTTACGTTTGAGCATAAAAACGTAACGTTCCTCATTCCACAATATTCTCTCCCCAGTCCTTGTCTAAGATTATTCTCTCAGCTGAAGTGAGAGCTCAAAGGGAGCATCGAACTCAGATTCGGTGTTTCCTTCTAACCATCTGTTGGTTATAGAGAAACTGCAAAGTTCCGATGTAACATCACCATCACCCCTTCTCTTCCATCCTCCGCCATCTCTTCCTCCCGTCCTCCTTTGTTTATTCCCTTCTTCCTTCCTCTACTTTTCTCACATAACCTCACTGGCTTCTGGGTGCCTCTCTCCTTCTCCACTTCGCTCTGATGCTACTATCTTCTCCTCCAGATCCTCTATTCTCTTCACCCCTTCGTTCAATCCCTCTTTTTCCTACTCCAGTCTTCCTGATTGCCTCTCTATCTCTTCCTTATCTTCCTCCCATCTTGATTCCGTACTGTACAGCTGTTCCCCCATATCCCTCGCTCGTCTTCTCGATTCCCTGAATTCCCCTCTCATCCTATCCACTTCCATTTCCACTCCACTCGTATTCCCGTCTATCTTCTGTCCAAACTCTCCCATCATCTCCCTCAATTCCTCCATATCCTTTTTGTTTCCTTCCCTCCTGGTGATCTCTCTACTCCATCTTCACTGTCAAAAATATTTTGTCTCCCCCTCTTCTTCCCCCTTCTCCTCACTCAGCATGTTATTCCTAATGTCACCATTATGGTGGTGGGAATTATTTCTGCATTCTCAGAGAAAACATTATCCGTTGAACATGTAACAGGAATCATCGGAAGTCGATAGCAATTAACAATAAGGATATCACTCGTTCAAAATTTTGAGTTTTTGGATCCGATAGTCCTCACTATCAGGGAGAAATTTCATCTTGAAACTTGGGATTCGGTCAAGGTTTATGAAAATCACACACGTCTGGGAACGAACGATTTATTCCTCCCTGGTGCGCTTGAAATTTTGTGTTGGTGAGGGACAAGTTCTGAATGAGCTGGTGAGTGCTGTGAAAATACCTGGGCCTTATCATCATGATTCCGGGGTCCCTAGATATCAGTGAGACAATACACATCGTCGAAAATGTTTTTTGAAGAAACATTCTTCTCGATTTCTGGACATGTTTTTGGGTCTTCGAATCACTGTGCGGTATATGAATTGATATAAACTGGAAGTTCCACAGGTTACGGCGGGAATTTATCCACAATTCCAAACACAACTCAAGTCTATTGCCGTATGAATTTTCTATTCAGTGTTCTCCCATACTGGAACGTTGGTAAGATACATAAATCGAAAAGTGCTGACCTGTATGTTGTTCATCAGATTGGTACGGTTTCAATCAGTGGATAGTCTTGCTGACCGAAACATTGAGCTTCATTGTTTCATGGTGATATCCAACTTCTGATCAATCCATCCAAGATCAATGTTTTCGGAGAGGAGGAGATCGATCTTTTGTCGATCCTTGGAAGATCTGATGCATCATGAATCCATCAAACATTTCCCAGGACCGGATTGATCGATTCTTTTTCCTTCTCGAAAATTGTTGTCGGAATTCGATCCAACCACGGATTGGGTTTGCAACCACTCTGCTCATACGGAATCATATTTAACAAACTGTTAGGAGCGAAATCCTCTCCGTGGATGATTGCGGGTCTTCCAGGGGGATATTCATGATACCTGTCCTTGGTATCCTTTTTATCCATCTCTGGTAGTACCTGCTTCCTTTACGTGGTGGGGAGGATGAGTATCTCGGAGTTGGATCTTTTTTTTGAGTGGAATGAACTACTCAAGAGAAAGAATACGAACTGAGAGGAACGAAATGATCCTAATGCCAGAAACATCGGCAAAAACGGGAGGAAAAAAGGGGAAACTACCTTCCTTGACATGTTTCAATACTTCCCGAGGAAATAAAACCTTTTCCAAACCTGGAATGTTATACTCGTGAAACAAAAACAAACGAACAAATTAATAAGTACATGATGACGCTTTCTTGGGTAAAATATTCTGGAGGTAAACTAGTCTCCCGTTCGGATCTCCGGGTGGAAGCTGCTCGGGAAGCTCCATCAGCGAAGAACCAGAACCGAAGAATAGGATAGGAAGAAGAAACAACATTCTTCGAGTCGGAGCGTGAAATGTTAGATCACTGAGGCAAGCGGGAAAATTAGGAAATTTGAAACAAGAAATGAATAGGTTGAATATAGACGTAATGGGGATAAGCGAAATGAGATGGCCACAAGAGAGCGATTCCTGGAGTGGGGGTTATAGAATAATTCATACAGGATCAAAGAACGGTCAAGCAGGTGTAGGAATTGTAATGCATAAAAGAGTAGGAAATAGAATAGAAAATTATTTGCAACATAATGAACGTGTGATGATGGTTAAAATCAGAACAAAACCGGTGGACACAGTCATAGTCCAAGTGTACATGCCCACATCTGCATATTCTGAGGGAGATATTGAAAAAACGTACGAAGAAATAGAAGAAGTGATAGAATATGTGAAGGGAGAAGAGAATTTGATAGTGATAGGTGATTGGAATGCGGTAGTAGGACAAGAAAAAGAGGGCAGCATAATAGGACATTTTGCGTGAGGGAGGAGGAACGATAGAGGACAACGTTAAGTCGAATTTTGTGGAAATCATAAGACGATTATCACAAACACTTTATTTGAAAATCATCCAAAATGGGAAATGCCAGGAGATACAACAAGATACCAAATTGATTACATATTAGTGAAACAAAGATTCAGAAACCAAGTGGAAAACTGTAAAACTTATCCCAGTGCAGGTATAGATAGTGATCATAATATGTTGATGATGAAATGTTCTCTGAAATTAAAATATCTGAAGAAGAAAAGGAAAATGCAGAAATGATGGAATTTTAAGAACCTCAAGCAAAAACAAACACATGAGGCATCCGAAAAAATGTTGGATGAAAAATTGGGAGATAAAAAAGAGGAAGACTTGGGAATATAGAGGAGATGGACAAAGATGAAGAGGAATATGGGGTAAAATTCGCCAAGTTTTCCCACCTGAAAATTTCAATCTCATCAATGTTGATGAAATTCCATGAATTTGTTGTAACAGTGACCCTCTCCGAATTGTGTTACCACCAGGTTCCTAGGAAGTCAGGTTTTCGTGGTACAGGGGTTTAAATTTTCAAGATTTTTTTGATCTGCGTGTTTTCGAAAAATCATCATCCTCATCAATTCCATTTGATGAAAATATGTCATTATTGATATCGTTAGGATTTTTTGTGAATTTTACGATAAAAATACTTTCATTCATGCAGAAGGAATATTTCACATAGGAATTCGATTTTTGAAAGTATTTTTGCATTTTTCGGTCACTGCGCCCCTTTTGATATTGATGAAACCTTGATGAATTGAAAGCTTGATTCTTTAGCTTCAAAATCATATAGATTGAGAAATGGGATAAGGAGATTCCTCGAAGTTACAGAGGGGTTTAAGTGCTCAGATCTCACACGTCCACCCGCTACCATCGTGTATAAATACAACACTACGCCAACATTGTGTAATAATATTTTATGCTAATGAATCATTCATCCTGCCGTAATTTTCCGTATCATTATTAGTGAAAATCACTTCCAGAAATCAAATATCCTCTGATTCTTAATGTCATTCTCTGATTCTCATTCACTGAGGATTTGAATTCATTCTTATCAATCATATAAACTTCTGCCCTGAAGCTTCGATTGAATAGTGACTGTGGATGTTTCCAGGGCAACCTGATTCTTTTTCATTTGTAACCTAACCAACCTTATTCTCTTTAATCTGAACTCATCAACGGTTTTGTGTCGTTTTGAATGTACAGAGATAAATATCAAATCAGTGAAACTTTCTTGTTTATGAAGTTTTTGTGATTGATTTTCTGCTGAATTATTCTATTGAGGAGGGACTTTTTCCTACATGTAATGACACAATGAAACGAAGGAGTTCAGGTGATCGTTGTTTCAATCCATTCCAATATCCCTGTCACAAAAAATCTTCAGATCTTCGAACCTTATCATCAAATCTGAGGAAAAAATATCATCATCTACCCTCTGATACCCTCTGAATATGTAGTAGATGCAGGAAAGACATGACTGTACTATCTTCAATGTCACCTTTGTACGATGTCCAATCTGTTCAGATGGATATATGCGAGAATAATTCACTTGAGGTAGTTCCGCTTTATTATTTGATCCATCAAAAAAGTGCACAGTGTACATTGAGAAAAAAGATAATGGAGGCAACTACGCACAACAGTTGGATACGTTCAAATACAATCCTTCGTCAATTGAATTTGGATTCAAGGTTCATTCAAGTATTCGTAGTTGAGTCAACTACAAATCTAATTGAATCAAAGAAGTATTGCATTTGAACGTATCCAACTGTCGTGCGTAGTTGAGTCCACTATTTATTCTCCTCAGTGCAGTCCCAAAATGTTCTAATGAGGAGAAAACTGGGATAATTGAGAAATTTCTATTATCTCTTAGGATCAAACATTATCCGAAGAAGAGGATGATGTCCCACACCTTGAAATTAACGGGAAGGGAACTTTTGATATAAATGAAGAAGATTTTTCCGTTCCATCAACAAAAATGTCTGAGAATTTAAATCCAAAGTGTCAAATGCAACATCATGAATCAGCTATTGAAGTTCTCGATCAAATCAAAGAAAAATTCAAACAGTCTTCCAGTTACTCAGGAAAGATTTTGCTTCTAACCCTTGCTCCAAAATCATAGGGACAGAGGACATTGGCTATTGAATTCAACGCTTCAGAACGTCAAGCTAGGGAAGCCATACAGTTGGTAGCTGAAAACGGGATTCTAACATCACCAAATCCAAAGAGAGGACGGAGGTTATCTTGCGAGATTGTAAATTCCATCATAGAATTTTACTTGGATGATGAAACTAGCCGGATGTTGCCAGGCATGAAGGATTATGTTTCGATCAAAACTAATGATGGAACGCGTGAACATGTTCGAAAAAGAGTGATTTTATGCAATCTTGCCGAATTGTATTCTTCATTCAAATTGAAGAATCCTACAGTTGATGTGAGCTTATCGAAATTTTTACAGCTGAGACCTCGCAATTGTGTACTCGCTGGAGCTTCTGGAACTCATACCGTATGCATGTGTGTTTATCATGAAAACGTGAATTTAATGCTAGATGCCATAAGTTTACAAAAAATAACGTCTGCGACAGATTTCTCCATGACTTCTCACCATGATGCTATTAAAATGCTTGTATGTGATAATCCTACTTCTGAATGCTATCTGGACAAGTGTTGAGCGTGTCCTGGAATAGACAATTTTGAGGATTTTCTGCAATCGAATCTTACAGACCAGTACATTGAGAGAGTAGGATATCAAATTTGGCAACAAACTGATCGCAGCACTTTGAAAACTGAAATAGCAGACGCAGGGGATTTCGTGGAGGATCTCTGTGAACGGTTACATAAGTTGAAATCTCACGCTTTCATAGCAAAGGAGCAATCGTCCTCCCTTAAGAATCTCAAGGATAATTCGAAGGCCGGAGAATTCATAGTTACATGTGGATTTGCTGGAAACCATCCATTTATTGCTCAGAATGCTATTCAATTGTTCCATTGGAATAACAACCAAGTGACCATTTTCACAACAGTAATTTATTGCAGAACAGATGAGTTATGACATCGCAGTATAGCAATTTTGTCTGATAATCTGACTCATGATACGGTATCTATTCATGAATTTCGAAAAATTATTACAAAGTATTTGCAAGATAATTTTGAATGTGCAAAAATCTTCTACTTCACTGATGGATCATCGAAACATTTTAAGAATAAATATAATTTTGCGAATCTTCTATACCATGAACATGATTTTGGAAATGCGGCTAAGTGGCATTTTCATGCAAGTGCACATGGCGAAGGACCTTGCGACGGTATTGGTGGAAACTTGAAGAGACTTGCAGCACGTGCAAGTCTGCAAGCATCATCGAATGAAAATCAAATTTCGACTGCAGATGCTCTTTATCAGTGGGCTAAAGAACATTTGAAAGAGACTGTAATTTTTTTCAGTCCAAAGAGTACTCATATAGAGGCTACGAAAGCACTTGAAAAACGATTTGCATCTGCAAAAACGATAGCAGGGACTCTCAAATACCATTGTGTGATACCTATGGAACATTAATTGTTCATTCTTAAAACTCACTCTTCGGCAGTGCAATATGATATATTCCCAAAGACCCGAAGAAGGCATGAAAATTAGAGTATAGGAACAACCTTTCAGAAGGATCAGAACATTGATCATTATAAATACTGCAAATTGTTTAATATCATTCTGTACATTTATGTAGCAAAAATTCAATTTTGTGAATAATAAGAGTACTATAACTTGTACAAAGGAAGTCACTCCTCACAGTTACTTTCACCAGTTACAGTGGCCGCGTTTCCATGAAAATTGATTATCAATAAGAAAAAATTTAATGGGTCCAAGATGACAAATTGGTATGACTAATTATTACAATAATGTTCTAATAAAGTCTGACGTGTTTTCTTCAACCGTTTGTCGTGAATCAATCATTCATCCGGAAGGGGTAATCTAGATGGTTGTATTCAGCAATGTGGTAGGCAAAATTGAGAAAATGAATTTGATAATTACTTTTTTCATGAAACAATACACTGAAAATCGATGGTGTGATCGTCACGTACTCAAGGTACGATAGGTACACACTTGGAACTCTGTACCTTGGGGGAATTCCTTCGTCTCATTTTTGAACCTTCATGATTCTGAAGCTAAGGAATCAAGCTTCCGATTCATCAAGGTTTCATCAATATCAAAAGGGGCGCAGTGACCGGAAAATGCAAAAATACTTCCAAAAATCGAATTTCTATGTGAAATATTCCTTCTGCATGAATGAAAGTATTTTAATCGTCAAATTCAGAAAAAATCCTAACAATATCAATAATGACATATTTCCATTAAATGGAATTGATGAGGATGATGATTTTTCGAAAAAACGCAGATCAAAAAAATTTCGAAAATTTGAACCCCTGTACCACGAAAACCTGACTTCCTAGAAACCTGGTGTCAACAGAATTCGAAGAGGGTCACTAGTACAACAAATTCATGGAATTTCATCAACATTGATGAGATTGAAATTTTCAGGTGGGAACACTTGGCGAATTATACCCCATATAGGAGGATGTGCGGATGAGATTTTGAGGGATAATGGGGTAGAACCTACAAACCCATGGATAACGGGAGGAATTTCAGAATTGGTAAATGAGAGAAGAAAATACAAGAATGATGATAGCCAAGAAGGCCAGCAACGATACAAATCATTGAGAAATAAAATAATAAGAGAATCAAGGAAAGCAAAAGAACAGTGGTTAGAAGAGAAATGTCAGGAAATAGAAATAAGATTGCATTTAGGAGAAATAGATGAAGCATATGGGATTATTAAAAGATTTTTTGGACAAATGAAATCTAGAAGCAATAAGATTAGAAACTCTCTGGGACGACAATTGATGAAAACGGAAGAGAAAATAGAACAGTGGATCAATCATTTGGTAGACTTGTATAGAGGAAACGGTGATATAACACTTTTAGAGAAGGAGGAGAATGTAGATGAGGAAGAATTGGGAGATTCGATATTGAGATCAGAATTCGACAAGGCTTTGAAAGAATTGAAGAATAATAAAGCGCCAGGCATAGATGGCATAACTGCGGACCTTATAAAAGCCTCCAGTGAAGGAACTCGTGACGCACTGTTTGAATTGATCAGAGATATGTACGAAAAAGGAGAAGTACCGGAAGATTTCTAAAAGAATAAAATTGTCGCTACCCCGAAAAAACAAGGGGCAGACAAATGCGAGAACTACAGAACGATCAGTTCAACTTCACATGCTTCGAAAATACTGACCAAAATTATACACAGGAGGATGGAAAATAAAATAGAGAGTAGATTGGCAGACGATCAGTTTGGTTTTAGAAAGAATAGGGGGACGCGAGAAGCAATTTTAGCACTTAGAGCAGTAATAGAGAAAAGGATAGCGCTGAAGAAATCTGTGTACATAGGTTTTGTAGATATACAAAAGGCTTTCGATGATGTGGACTGGGAGAAGATGTTTGCGATCCTGAAGAAGGTGGGAATAAATTACGAGGGTGGATTGATAAGTTTCCGGCCTGACCAAGAAAAACAACGTTTTTAAGAATTTTTTTTTTTTATTTCTCAACATAATCTCCTCCAAGGCTGATACATTTCTCATAGCGGTGTTCTAGTCTAGTAATGCCATCTCTATAGACTGATTCGTCAAGCTCCTCAAAATACCCATTTACAGCTTCGATTACTTCTTCATTGTCCGCAAATCTCTTACCGCCAAGCCATTTTTTGAGGTTAGGAAACAGATAATAGTCACTCGGGGCTAGGTCTGGAGAGTAGGGAGGGTGCAGCATTAATTCAAACTTCAGATCGTTGATTTTAGCCATCGCAACGATTGACGTGTGCGCTGGTGCGTTATCGTGATGGAACAAGATTTTTTTCTTCGCCAGATGAGGTCGTTTAATTTTCACTTCGTGGCTCAAACGTTGCAATAAGTCTGCGTAGTATTGACCAGTGATAGTTTTACCCTTTTCAAGGTAATAAATATATATAATACCTCTTGCATCCCAAAAAACAGTAGCCATAACCTTGTTCGCCGAAAAAATTGTTCTTGCCTTCTTTGGAGTTGGTTCCCCTGGTCCAATCCACTGTTTAGACTGTTCTTTGGTTTCAGGAGTGTAGTGGTGGACCCAAGTTTCGTCAACGGTTCCGAATCGACGCAAAAATTCGCTTGGATTACGCTTATACAACGCCAAATTGGCGGTAGAAATGTTCTTTCGAATCAATTTTTGGTCGACTGTTAGCAAACGCGGCACCCATCTTGCACAGAGCTTTTCCATATACAAATGTTGGTGCAAAATATTTTGTACACGTTCATATGACATCTTTCAGGTCTCAGCTATCTCACGAACTTTCAATCTGCGATCTTTCAGCACTATTTGATGGATTTTTTCGATCATATCTGGAGTTGTGACCTCAATGGGGCGTCCTGAGCGAGGCTCATCAGAGGTGCTCACACGACCCTTTTTAAACTCGGAAACCCACTGCTTAACGGTTGAATATGATGGGGAGGATGTCCCCAGTGTTGAGTCCATCTCTTCTTTAATTTCCTTCGGCGTTAACCCCTTCAAATAAAAGTATTTGATGACAGCACGATTTTTCAGCTCTTCCATTTTTACGAAAAACACAGAGGCGTCTTGGTCAGCGTGCTCTCAAAACTAAACTAACATGGCGATCGGACTGAAACTATAGCTACAAGCTATCTAAGGATGGTACTATAGAACGCCACCTCAAGGTAGGCCTAGTGGCGCCATCTCTTGGTCAGGCCGGAAACTTATCAATCCACCCTCGTATAAAGATAGAAGAATAATATACGAATTATATAAGAATCAAAGTGCAATAATAGACATACAGGGTCAGGAAGGGGAAGCATAAATAAGAAGAGGGGTGAGACAAGGATGCTCATTATCGCCACTGATTCTCAATTTATATATAGAAGAAGCAATGAATGAAGTGAAGGAGGAAATTCAATCGAAATCACAGATCCAGGGAGGAAATATGAGTATGTTGAGATTCGCGGATGACATAGCTATATTTGCCACGAGTAGTACTGAGTTAGAAAATATCCTCAACATTATGAGAACAATATTATTGAAAAAGTATTGTATGAATATAAATAAAGACAAAACAAAATTCATGATGTGTACAGCAGCGAGAACAGAGAGAAGAACAAAAATCAAAATAGATACCGAGACAATCGAACAGGTGAAAGAATTCAAATATCTAGGAAGCATAATTACAGAAAACGGCAGAAGCGAAAGAGATATGAGAGCGAGAATAGCACAAGGGAAACAGGCTTTTTACCAAAAGAACCAGTTATTATACTCAAAAAATATAAGCTTGGAAGCAAGGAAGAAATTCTTGGGAAGTTACGTTCGGAGCACAGCATTATATGGTTGCGACACTTGGACAATGGGGAAAACTGATCAACGAAGACTTGAAGCTTTTGAAATGTGGTGTTATAGGAGGATGCTGAGAATAAAATGGATAGACAAAGTCGAAAATGAAGACGTACTCGAGCAGATAAATGAAAAAAAAAATCTTTTGAAACACATCGTGAAAAGGAGAAGCAATCTTATAGGACACACATCACGGCATGAGAGTTTATTGAAAACAATATTGGAAGGGAAAATGAATAGTGAAACTGGTAAAGGTAGACCTAGATCAAGTTATATGAAGCAAATCGTACAAGACAAGGGATGTAGTAGATATGTGGAAATCAAACGTTTGGCGGATAATAGACAGGGGTGGAGGGTTTCATCAAACCAGTCGTAAGACTGATTACTTCATGATGATGACTACATTCGTTCGTAAAGATGGTTCAAGGGATTCGTCTCTGTATTTACAATTCATGTACAATACCTAACTACGTTGTCGACTGGTGATAATCCCAATACTTCGTGCTTACAAGCGGTTAATTTTTCAACGAGCGCTTTCTGAGTTGTGATAATATCGGTTTTCCAAAGATTATCTCTCTGACCAAACTTTCCCCGGAACGAGTTGAGACGAAGTTTAGCCACAGATCTCGACTCAGGATTTTTTGAGATATTCTTAGGATCGAGGTTGATTCCCTCAACTCTCTTGTACTCACAGAAATAGTTTTGTTCGGATTCATCATCAATACACTCTCCGGGCCACTCACTCGCTTCTTGTCCCATTTTCAAAAATGATCTCATGCAACCGGTGGAAAGACGACCTTTTTGAGGCACCAAGTCATATAGCGTCGTCTCATACTGCCAGATTCCGTGAACATCGATAACTTCTCAAATCATCATTACGGTATTTTGTAATCCATGGGATACTCGACTCCCTTCGAACTCTCTGTCCTTCGTGTTGTCGTGAGGGCAAAATACTCGCACCATCTCTTCTCAGCAAGTACAACAGAGAGGAAACACGTTTCCCGTGTGCACGAACAGGTGGTACGAGATGGAACAAGTCGCGTGGAGGTAGGGCACGACATTTTACGACACCTACGATTGCAGAGACATAATTGTTTCGACCAATGATACTACCACAATTTTTATACAACGTAGACACGTGTGTGAGCGGTCGGGGATGTACCTCTTCTCAGAACATGAGGATACAAAGAGCATACATCGACGTACCGTTTTTCCCCCGGACCCATGACATCATGATGAGGAACAGTGTTACCTGTTCTCTCACCAAAGAATGGATCCCTTGGATCGAGAGGCGTACGGGAAAGAAATTCTTCATCTTCTGAGAACCTTTGTGGATCAAGATTTGATCCTTCCTCTTCAACAGGATCATATTATAATTTCTCAACCACCACGTATCCCCACGCCCGACTAGAAATTTACCCCATGGACCAGATCAGGTAAACCTTGATCCAGATCAGGTCCTGATGAGGCAACCTCATCAGGACCTAACAAGTCATGTCACGCTGAACTATTATGAGGACCCCATCAGGAAAGACTAATTAGGATTTTGCGAGGAATTCCTTACTAAAACCTCAAAAATAAATCAAAACTAATCTATGAGCCTGTGTGAAAATTGCAGTTCGGTTGACAGATGTGAGGTTAAATTTATGTGATCAACAAATGGATGAACTATTTTTGTGAAATGTGTGGTGGTTATTTCTTGAATAATGTGTATCAAAAAGTCTGTTAGTAAGTGCAAAATGATTAAGTAAATCAGTCATAGCTGTTGTAACGTGTCAAAAAATCGTAATTTGTTGATGCAGTGAGAATAAATTTTCTTCAAATACTTACATCAGCACTTCTAGGCAAAAACTCAGAGATCATATTGATTTTGTAAGAAATATGAGTCATGAAGAACTCATTTGATCAAAAATATGTCAAAAGAATGTTCAAAATGAATAACAAAAAACTTGAATTATTCACTTGCAGCTCGTCGGATGGTTTTATTTTTCAAATTGAAGAGCACTCTTGGAGTTGAAATTTTCAAATTTGAGAAAAAAGCCTTATCTTCTGAGTTGAATTTGTTGTTGAGGTGATAATAAACTTGTAGGAAGAGTTTGAAAGTTGAGTGGAATCTATATTGATCAGGAAAGTCCAAATCGTGTGGCAAAAGTTAGAAAATCTGTCAACTGAGCTGACAGCGCATGGGTATTCTATCAGCTTTTCTTTACTAAACCAAATGCTGGCAGGAGAAATTCATCAAAATATAGTGAATTCAAAGTGATGTGAAGTAAGAGAGGACAGATACATGCATTGAATTTTATTAGTTATTATAAAAATGTTGATAAATATGGTAAGGCTATGTATGACTCAATGTATCGTCTCTCAATATTTTTGTTTCAATGATTTGCATTTTTGAGTGTGCATTTTCGTATCTTTTCACCAGTAACTAGTGTTAGGTTGAGAAAACATGTGTATTGAACCTGTTTCATGAATATAATAACATTTATTTGTAGGAACATGACACAACATTATTGGAACAAAAATATGGGAAGACGACACTTTGGATCTTCTATAGTCTTTTCTTATGTTTTAGAACGTTTATGAGAACGAATAAAATCTAATGAATATTTCGGTCCTCTCTCACTTCACATCACTTTGAATCCACTATATTTTGATGAATTTCTCCTGCCAGCATTTGGTTTAGTGAAGAAAAGCCCATGCGCCGTGAGCTAAGTTGACAGATTTTCTAACTTTTGCCACACGATTTGGACTTTCCTGATCAATATAGATTCCACTCAACTTTCAAACTCTTCTTACAAGTTTATCATCACCCTAACAACAAATTCAACTCAGAAAATGAGGCTTTTTTCTGAAATTAACAAATTTCAACTTCAAGAGTACTCTTTAATTTGAAAAGTAAAACCATCCGTCGAGCTGAAAGTGAATAATTCAAGTTTTTTGCATTTCATTTTGAACATTCGCTTGAAATATTTTTGATCGAATGAGTTCTTCATGACCTTTATTATTACAAAATGATTGGGATTTCTGAGTTTTTTCCGAGAAATACTGATGTAAATTAATATTGATATAGATATTGTCGTTGTTGATATTATCGTATATTTGAATAGAATTAATTGTCACCACATCAGCAACTTATGATTTTTTACATATTACAGCAGTGATAACTGATTCAATAATTCATTTTGCACTCAATAACAGATTTTTTCATGCGTATTAATCAAGAAATAACGAAAGAAGAGTACTTGTTCGAAACTTATATTTGATTATGACGAAACACATATTCATTCAGTTCATATATACTCTTTGAATAATACTCAGATGATGTGATGTGTAGGAAAGAAAAATGATGCTGAATAGTCAATAAATCAACCTTATGAGAATTGTGATGAGTTAAATGAAATACTTATTTCGCTGGTGATGGTTGAACGTTTGCTAAGTTTTTTTCGCTGTATGCATAACGTGGAAAATCTTGTGAAATTTTCATAAGTTCCGCCTAATTAAAACCCAAATAGTTAGTTTTCAATTCACATTGAGAATAGATTGAACAAATTGTTCAACAGTTTTCAGAAGTAGGTAATGTGTTCGGAATGAAGGGATTGAATTTAAAAACAGGCACAGTTGAAAATCGTTCAAACATGTCCTTCTTATTGAAGGAAAATTTGTTTAATCAAAGAGTGTACAATCTGAAATCAAGTCTGTACATTCTTGTATTCAGTTTATCAAACTATGTCCATGATCTTAGGATGACCGAACGAGGTCCTGATGCGGATACAGCGAGGAAAACCTACTTCGACCTTTTCAGGATAATTTGAGGAAATCCTGACTAGGACCAAATGAGGTCATCCATACGTGAGTCATCCACACCTAATCCCGATCAGGACCGTAACGGGTATTCCTTATTTCGGATGACCTTGTCAGGTCCTCATCATATGTTGGGTTAACCTGATGACAATTTCCAGTCGGGCGTTTCCAAGCGATTCGTGATAGCAACCGTTCTTCCATATCGAGATCCCGTAATACGTCGTTCAATAAGTCTCGAGGCTTACAACGAAAACAATATTTGTTTTTCAAAAACCATTCTTATTCATCAATATAATCTCCTCTTAGAGTGATACAATTTCCCCAACGTCTTTCCAACATTTCTATACGATGTTTATAGGAGGATCCATGCTTTGCCTGAGAATAGGCTTCAGTTTCGGCAACGAACTCCTCATTCGAGCCAAATTTTTTTCCCTGGAGCATTTTTTTGGGATCAGCGAAGAGCCAGTAGGCACTGGGGGCTGAATCTGGCGAATCCGGGGAGGGGGGGGGGAAGCCAATCAAAGCCCAACTTGTTGAATTTTGCCATTGTTCAATGGACTTGTGTCATGGTGCATTGTATTGATGAAGAAGAATTTTTTTCTTATCCATGTGCGGTCGTTCTGCTGCGATCTCCTCCTCCAAACGTACCAACGAGTCAATATAATAATCACTGTTGATTGAATCACCAGGTAGTCGATGAAAATGACGCCATGTGTATCCCAAAAAATAGACGCCATGCCTTTGCCAGCAGACTGCTGCATTTTTGGACGCTTCGATGCATCCATGTTTCATCCATGGTCGTATCGACGCAGGAAATCCATTTCATCGCGAGTAAATAGCTATAAACAGCTCTCTGAATCGTCGACTCGTTGCTGATTTTGTTCCATTGAAAGCAATCGCGGCACTCACTTGGAAAAAACCTTTGCCATGCTCAGTTTTCCATGAAGGATTGTAAATACGCTTCCAGATGATATCTGTGTCATTTCTGCAATCTCACGGACCTTTACTTCGTGATTTTTCATTACGATTCTCAACACTTCACTCACATATCCCGGTGTAACGGCTTCCAATGGCCTACCCGGATGTTCCGCGTCGTTTGTGTCCGTACGACCACGTTTAAACTCAGCATATCAATGACGAATCGTTGGTTTGGATGGAGAGAAGTCGGGGTAACGTTTTTCAAGCAGGTGATTGCAAGGATTGATCTTTCCGACACATTTTAAAGATTCAGTTTCACTCCACCTTTCCTTGTAGGAACTTTTGGAAAGGTCACAGAAACAACGAAAGAGTCTCCAATGTCAAAACCCTCGTTGCTCTGTGCTACGGAACTTATTTGATTCTATGAATCAGTGAGGAGGACATCATAAACAGGCCGGAAAGGAATTGCTGCTTCACCTCTGTTGAATTCCCCCGAGGTGAAAAAAGAATCAAGGTAGCAACCATCAGTAGCCATGCCCACTACTTCACTGTGTAATTCATGTCTGACCTCTTTAAACCATACTGCGTGATTCCCTCCCTCAGGTGGATATTTGAACGTCATTTTTATTACATGACCGCGAATACTGAACTGTCCAAAATAACTGTTCCGGACAATACAGGAATTTCCTCACTCATAGTAGACACACTTGCCTCCAACGCCACTCCATCAAACTCGATCTCTTGTTGTCCTTGCTCATTTTCTGGTTGTTAAGATCCAATTCTTCTTCCACCAGACTCTCTTCCTTCTGCAATATTTCCTACAGCATGCTCGGTGGATGGATTTTTTTATTCTCCATGTCCTTGGATGACATATTCTATGATGTGAGAATCAATGATTCAATGAATTTGTGTAATTACTGAACAACAACATTTGTTCATAACGTGTTGAATAAGAGACTTATAATGTTTATTATGAGAGGTTATTATGATACGAAAACTTAGTTGTTAATACAAGATTATAATTTTATGATTCGATTGCACGATGTGGTACGTGCGTGTGTGTCACTGGCTGACATCTCCAACTTCACTCTCTCTCAACTTCACTCTCCTCGATCGAGAGGGAAGACTCGAACATGCACACACCCAGATTACTAAGCGCGCTTTTCAAAAACTATCCCCCACAGTCGGCCGTCCTGGCCTTATGGCTGTCCGAGACATACAATCAATACTCATCAAACGTTTACGCAACACAATCATACATAAAATTGCGATGTAAAATTACCTCACACTTATTATAACAGAGGCTTCATAAAATGTAGCGTTCACAACGCTAAATATGAACGAAACAAATACTGTGAATTGAATACAATCAGCGGATGTACATATATTATGGAGATATATCACGAAAACGAGCGCAAAGATTTGACTCACACAACCCATGGTATAACTTCAGTTTCTTCGCTTGAAATAATGAAGAAAATTGAATGAATATTATAAAATACAAACGAAGTAAGTGCAGGAATCATAAAACCCGTAATACAATAACGCCAAATCATTTCGATAAAGTAGGAGCGAGGTAAAGATCTATTCAAGATATCGCTTCATTTGATCGGAGGCCACGACGCCGGTATACGGTCGCTGAGTTACCTGAACTCGGTCTATGTCAGTAACCACGTATCGATCTCGATTCAAAACTTTTGCAACTATATATGGGTCTTTTAACTTGGGAATTAACTTTTCATTCATGCCTGGCGTAGTATCCACGTTCGTCAACATCACATAATCACCCTGACTATAGTTTGTGGATTTCTTTCGCTTTTCGTTATATCTTTGTTCGCTGTCTAACTGAGTCTTTGCAATATTCTTAGATGCTATATCCCTTATCTTATCTAAATCCCTATCGTTACATAAATCGGCTCCTAAGGCTGTTCGGAGATGATCGTGGACTTCACCCACTTGGTCAACCCCAAAGAGTAATGTACTTGGCGTTTGGCCCGTAGATCTACACACGGTATTATTTATAGCAAAGTTGACCTTTCCCAATGCTGAATCCCAGGAATCAAGGCCGTCACTTACTTTTGCGAGCATCGGTGTCACGGTCCGATTAAAGCGCTCGACTTGCCTATTCGCACGGGGTGTTCCAGTAGCAACGAGTACCTGCTTCACATATTCGGCCTGTAAAAATTCAGTGGATTCCCTTGACGTGAAACAAGCACCTCGGTCGCTCACTATACGCTGAGGCTTGCTATAAGTCTTGGAATAAGTGCGCAAGTGTCCGATGCTTTTGCGAGCAGACGTAGACTTACAAGGGAACAACTTTATAGATTTGGTAAATGCATCTACTATGGATAATATACATGTATAACCCTTCTTCGTCTTTCCAAATGGTCCGGAGTGATCAATATGAATAGTTTGAAATGGGCGATCTCCCTCAGGTATACTGTGGGAATATCCTTCTGCCCTACCACCAAGCGGAGAAAATTCTATACACTTTAGACAATTGTCGATATGATGTCTCACTTTATCCCGCATGTTCGGGAACCAATAGATCTGCTGAATGCGGTCAACGGCTTTGTTTACCCCAACATGGCCTGAATCGTCATGACACGTGCGTATGACGTTTTTGCACATAGATTCCGGAACGTAGAACAATAACTCATTATCTTTAGACTTTCAATACACTAATCCGTCACGCAACTCGAGAAATTTGTCCTCTGATTTTTCTAACGCTTTCCGCAGCTCAATGATTTTAGGGTCACGATCCTGCGCGATTGACAATGTCTGATCAAATGTATTTGCTTCCGATACTAGAATGCCATAACACCGGCTGAGGGCATCTACATGGCCCATTCGTTTCCCAGGTCGATGTACAATTCTGAAATTGTAGTCCTGATGAAACATTGCCCAACGCGAGATACGAGGATTCACATTCTTTTTCTTCAAAGTCAATCTAGAACCATTGGAGTCGATTACAATTCGAAATTTTATTCCATATAAATATACCTCAAAACTTTCAATAGCATAAACCACTGCCAAGCACTCAAGCTCAAAACTATGGTATCTGGATTCTGTAGGTCTAGTACGACGGCTTAAGTATGATACCGGTTGAAACAAGCCATTCGACTGTCACTGCAGCAAAATTGCTCCAAATCCAGTTGCGCTGGCATCGCAATGTAATTCGGTTCCCAATTCAGGTGGATAGATCGCCAATACCGGACGCGTGGACAAATGAGTCTTGAGGACTTCGAAAACCTCCATTTCATCGGGACCAAATTTAAAATCTGTATCTCTTTTGCTCAACTCATACAATGGTTTAGCCAGTCTCGCAAAATTTGGTACGCATCTACGGAAGTAATACGAATCTATGGACATCTTTCGAATTACGTGGAATCCGATAGTTCATGACAGATTCAATGTTAGTTCAACTTGGTCGTATACCATTTTCGTCAATCACATATCCCAAATAAGTGATTCTCGTATAAAAAAAAGAACATTTGTCTAATCGAAATTTTAGATGATGCATACTCGCCAATTCAAAAACCTCATTCAAAATATCTAGGTGCTCTTCCAAGGTTTCTGTAGCGATGAGCACATCATCCAGGTACAGCGGAACCTTATTTTGTCGGACTAACCGATCGAAAATACTATTAATATATCGTTGAAACTCTTGTGGAGCATTGGTTAACCCAAAGGGCATTCGTAAATACTCGTACTGCCCCAAAGGAGTGACGAAAGAGGTATACTGAATTGATGAATCTGCCATCTTTACGTGATGAAATCCGTTCCTCAAATCCAAGCTACTAAGAACTTTTTTCCTCTCATCCTATCAAGTTGATCGTCAATCAGAGGTGTGGGAAAATTATCTTCAATCGTTATCTTGTTTAACTCGCGATAATCTATACACATTCTCATCTCACAATTTTTCTTCCGTACTAACACAATCGGACTCGCGTAGAGAGAGTTGCTTGGCCTAATTATGCCATCAGTCAACAAACCATCCAGCAGCACGCGCAGTTCTTCTTTTTCGGAGAACGCTGATCGTCGAGGTGAAAAACTAATCGGCTGATCTCGTTTCAATCTTATGCGCATTTCCCACTCCTTTCCAACTCGATCGGAATTCAAACGAGTCTGACAATTCAATTGATACATATCTATCACTTTCTTGGCTACTGAGGAATCAATCTCAGGATTAATATTCAAATCGTCTTTTACAGTTGTTGGTTTATTAATATAATCTATGTTCATAATTTCATTAATGAAGTGAACCGATTTAGGCAGTTCGCTTTCTATTCGTTCAATAAGCACATCTCCTTTGTGAAAAGTAATTACCATGTCGGGACGCGAAATGACATCTCTACCCAGGAGGGCAGAACAACCCATCGCATGATCGGGGACAATGTAGAATTTCATTTTTATACCGTTTCTCTCTATTTCAAAATCTCTTTCAAATATACCCAAAATATCTAACTTTGACCCGTTGATTCCACTAAATGAATACTCATCAGTCACTTGGTCTACGTTTAAACCCATTGGAACCTGACTGCTCTTGATCAGGCTGATTGGCGATCCTGAATCAATTAAAGCATTAATGACATAATCACATTTACCATTGTCAGTGTCGACTATACTATACTTCAATAAAATCATATACGGATCATGTAACGGCGTAGGTTGATCTCCACTCGTAGGATGCATATAATGCGTTGACTCCGTCCTTTTTCTCTTCGGGCACTCTCTCATTTGATGACCAGTGCTGCCGCACCCGGAACACGAATTTCTCTCTCGTTTAGGCTTCGTACATCGAGCAGACACGTCTCCCAATTCGTTGCAATTGAAACATTTGACAGTCCCACGTTGTTTTGATGATTCGTTCGTTGCTGGTACGTGTTGAGATCCCGTCGATTGGCGATCCCTAGATTTCAGTTTCGGAACTTCCGAATTCAAAGAAATGTTCCTGGATGCTGTGAGAAGATCAGTCTCGTTTTCGAAACCCTGCATAACCACTTGCTGTCGGAGTTGTAGGTCCGTTATACCGTCTATTAGATAATCGATCATTTCATCCTAAGGAATAGGAACTCGGTTGGCCAATATGGTCTTATCGTGAAAATAATCACTCAAGGGTTCGTTTCGCTGCCAAGTGCGTCTTTCGAATTCTCTCTTCCTCTGAAGCTTCGTTGGACGATGACCAAACATCAGCCGCATTTGTATTCTCAAGTGTTCGTACGACAAAGTCAAATGTTCAGCTCTCGAGTGGAACCAGCTCAACGCAGGTCCTTTGAGTTTAGAACATATAAGAATTCTCACTTAATTATCATCCAGCTTATAAGTCGTTCGGATTAATCCCAGTTGCTTTTCCCACCGATCGTGAGTATCGCCGACTCTTCCGAATTCGTCCAAAAGTCCAGGAAGATTTTTGACATTTACACTTGCGTTATTGGAATTGTTCGTTGATTGCGTTGCTTGTTCTTGTCTTGAAGCTAACAATTCTCGTTCTTGTCTCGAAACCAACAATTCTCGTTCTAATATATCGCGTTCTCGACGGAGCAATTCCATCTCATGACGCCAACTCTCGTCCTTCTGGTTTTTGGGAGGTCCATTTTTCCCTTCTTGACTGTTTCCATCCGAGTCCGTATCATCATCACTCTGGTCATGCAGCTTAACCCATATATCTGGGTCATGTTCTTCAAGTCTGGTTATCAGTTCCGCCTTTGTCCCAGTCGTGAGTAATTCTCTCCCACGTAACAGGTCCTTCAGTCAAGCCACCGTATAAATACTTGGTGATAAATGCGCCATCTCAATACACTCTGGCGATAATCGTGATTCTTGAAATCTAACAGTTTTGTCGGTGAAATAGAATGTATAGTCTAGAACAACTCATCGCGCGTCGGCAGAAGGATGTTGAATCGAATCACGCAAACTCAAATCAACTAATGTATCAATAGGAATTTTCTTCTCATTCACTCGGTATAAAGTCACAAACACGTCAAAATCACGTTGAATCACATTACGTATAATCGATTCTCGACGATACGAGACGCATTCCGTTAACTTGACATGAAGCACGATTACATTGAATCGCGTTGCGTAAAGTCAATTCCTGTTATAACACGAAACGTATTCTAATTGACTTGATTGGAACACAAAATGACACTGAATCGAATTACGTATAACCAATTCCTGTCATGACACGAGACGTATTCTCGTTGACTTAGGTTGAACACAAAATCACGTTGAATCAAGTTGCGTATAACCAATTTCTTTGACGATGTGAGACGTATTCTCGTTAACTTGATTGATAACACAAAATCACGTTGAATCGAGTTGCGTATAACCGATTCCTTTGACGATACGAGACGTATTCTCGTTAACTTGATTGAAAACACAAAATTACGTTGAATCGAGTTGCGTATAACCGATTCCTGTAACGACACAAGACGTGATGAACGACGCCATTAACGATTTCATCGAAACGACAACCACAGGATGACCGTTGACAAAGGCTTTGTGAACTCGATCCCACTTCTGAATCTGTTGAATAAGAGACTTATAATGTTTATTATAAGAGTTCATTATAATACGGAAACTTAGTTGTTAATACAAGATTATAATTTCATAATTTGCTTGCACGATGTGGTACGTGCGTGTGTCACTGGCTGACATCTCCAACTTCACTCTCTCTCAACTTTACTCTCCTTGATCGAGAGGGGAGACTCGAACATGCGCACACCCAGATTACTGAGCGCGCTTTTCAAAAACTATTCCCCACAAACAAAGGATTCTATACGCACTCAAACATGAATGGAGATGCTGTAATTAGTTCAGTTAGAGAGTGTGAGAGGAAAAGGGGACCCACGTTCAATAAAATCATAATTGGCTCCCCTTTTCTTCGAGTTTTCTCTGCTTGGTCCGCTCTCTGTGAAGTCAACCGCATCGCACAGTTATGTATCCCAATCGTCATGCAGAGGATATCATAATTCTGTACGGAGAAGAAGGATGAAATCATGATTCGTTCGTGCAATACAAGTTTGTAGAATTCACAAATCAGGCACTTGCTGTTCATCTCTTCTGCTCCCATATTTCCAACAACTTGGAAGAGGAGATTGTCGTATTCGTCATGAGGAAATTCCATTCCGTGTTCGAAATCGAAAAACCAGTTCACCAAAAATTTTTACGAAGAACTGATTATTTGAAAGTTTTGAATTATTCTCATTTTACCGCACAATACTCGGAATTTCCTCACAATAAATTACACCGGATGATATGATATAGGCAAATCGCTTGGGAATTGAATTGCAAAGATCTTGACTACCGATTAACCTCTCCTTGGAAGTAGTACTTGTGGAATATTCTAAAAGCTACGTCTATGTTGTGACACGCGGATTTTGAATACTCATCGCACAAGATTTATGAATTGAATGTGCAAAGAAACCTTCCACCACTCTCTGAAAATACCCCCCATCCTCAAGAGAAAAACCAGTTCGAAAGAAGAGATGATTCTTCCAGGAGAACTATGTACGAAGTACAGAGTCAATGTTTTCCGACCCTCCACTCAAGTCAAAACGTGATCCGAAACAAGGAAATCGTTCTTCCGATGAATCCATAACATCCTCCTGAGATTTCTTGTTATCGTATGTTATCTCGCATTCCAGAGTGATCCCTTCGTACAATGAAATACACCGTCCAACATTTTTCAGGAAACTGACCTGTATTCTTTTTGTTTGTACATCTCACGTGTTCATGGGTGAGAGTGAGAGGAAGAAACCTGTTTCGACAAGGAAGCCAAACATGAATATACGAACGTGTTTGTGTGTGTGTGTTAAGGGTGGTGGGCATCCAGAGAAGAAAATTCTGAACAAGTCGTCTGAGCAATTCTATGAGAATATAACTCGTCAGTGATTGGTAAAAAAAATACATTGGATTTCATATTACATTCAGAACGTTTGATCAGCCTTTGGTTCAGTCACCACCACCCACTCAAAGTGCAAAGATCAGTGGAATTTTTCTTACAGAATGGATATAGATATCTAACTGGTGAGGTCTACAAGTTTCAACTTGGACGCGTCTGGGGGGAAACAAGTTTTAGTGGGTTTTGAATCGCCAAGTGATAATGAACTCTATCCATGTGTGAAACTAGGATTCACACGATATCGGAAATGCATTTTAACCTCAATTGAAGGATGGGATTGGGTGAAGAGTTAAACCAGTGATCTCCTGTCATATATATTTTGTGAAGATACCAAAGAATATCGTTCACGTTTCGAAGAGATCAAGGACGGGGATCTCACCATTTGGTCTGCGACGTCGCATGGATCACCTCCCATAACATTCGACAAGAAAAGAGGAGAGGGAAATATCACAATCACCATACAACAAGCAACCTTCGAGTGGTTGAAAAGGTGAATATGTTTTCCGATTCGGATTCATGAGTCCATTTCCTGTTGAATTCATTGATTTCGACCACTTGATTGAATAAATGAATTCGTATGTTTCTGAAGGTTCCCACCAAGCATCACGTTACTCTTGAGTGAACTGGAAACCTTACCTGTGGATAGCTGTGAAGAAAAATCGAAAGAGCAAACAGCAAAAATGATATTCAACGAGGCATTAAGAAGATACGTCCAGCCTCAACTTCAATGTTTAATATCGTCACGGAGTTCGTCCCGGACAATGCTAAACGTATCATGTACGAAACATTGAAACTTTTCGGCTATAGTCCATACCTTGAAAGTCTCACGTACGAAATACTTGCTGTGCATGGACGCAGTTGAGCAAAAGAAATCGTGAATACCGCCGATGATCCACAATATTCTGAGAATCATACTCATTATGATAATGATAAATAAACGGAGAATTTTGAATCAATGAATTTGTATTCTGTATCTGTTTTGTATCGATACGTTGCAATAAATGTTGTGTGATGGAGAGAATAAATACGTATGATGTGAACGAAGGTTCATTCATTCATTTATTCATTATTCCACCTACTACTGCTATACTCCCACTACTACTACGACCGTCTAAAGGGATCGAGTGCTATTGTTCCTACTGGAAAGATGAAAAAAAAATGACACATTCTCACAGTCCGAATAATTCTCTCATATGCCTTTCGAAACATTTATCATTTGTTTAACAAGGAACTCCTACATTCATTCATTTGTCCATTATTTGCTGTTGAATAATAGTTTCATATTATTGTTTCAATTATTCCATTTCGTATATGTTGTACATACCAGGTATACCGGTATGAAGTCAGCGTGAACCCATCAACGCCCAGAAGTGCAAAAATTCTTGTTCATTTTCAAGCTGTAATTTCATTGACTAATGGTCAAGAAATTTTTATCAAATCATGTATTCTTTATGTATTTTTTTGTGCTCTTTCCGAATCTGCAATCAGAATTTGAGATATTCCACGAACAAATTCAATATGACGTTTTGAATCCAAGAAGATGTGAGAAATCGAACGTTATTTTTCCCTAAATCCACGTTTCCATGTCGATAAAGTGTAGAGAGTAACGGAAAAGCTCAACTATCGGTGCATGAAATAGTTGGACTAACAAAAACCTACTATGGTGGAATCTGAAACTCAAGATGGCGGCCAGGATATAGTATACATAGTGGCAAAAAGGGGATAAATTCGGTATTTGCCAAAACCTGTACTCGGAATATGTTTTTTATATGTTTTTCGTCACCTCATCATACATGTGCATGTGTGAGGAACCTGATCGTGTCACATTTATCATTTTCCAAAATGGCGGATCCAATTCGATTGAAATTCATGGGTTCTCGTTCCTTCTTCGCTGTAGTCCCATGTTTTCGTATAAGTATGTGGCACACCGTAGTTTTGAGTGTTTCGGTTGAGTGAAAATAAAATTGTTCCCAACGGGGGATTATGGGATGTAGGCTGCAAATTACACCAGTAAATTCTGGTTTATGGATTCTCATACACCCTGTATACAAGGTGGCGCAGGAGTTCAAAACACCCCCAAAATCTTCAGACAGGGCATGATAATTCGATCCAATCTTATCTTCAATTGAAGGAGAGATTGAAGGCTATCATAACAGGGGGCTTCGAGTTCCCCAGTCCTCTGGGGGGCGATGAGGGAGGAAGGGAGAACAAAATCCTGAATGAGATGGGGGGCTCGTGATACGTCATTCGGTAGGATTTTACAACCCGAATCCAGCGATTTTTTGTTTTTCGAAATCGGATCATTTTTTGTTGAGTTATGGTCATTTTGATATTCTTATGTGGCAAAGTCTGGGGAAACCCTCATAAAGTTTGACCGGAGCATGATAATTCGATCTTATTTTTTTTCAATTAAAGGTTTTTCATCCCAATCTTGGCATTACCCAGAATCAACAGCGTGGGCGTGTCGGGAACCTGATTCTTTGTGGGTGTTGTGTGTCCGATCTCTTCCAACATTTGCGGAGTGATCAACTCTGTTTGGTCGAGGATTGCTCAATTTGTTGGTCTCGTACGGTGAACCCGATCTTTTAGGAATCCCCCAAAAAAATCCAACGGCGTAGGGTCTGGGAATCGGGGTAGCCACTCAATTTTTCTCCTTCGCCCAATCAATCGGTTCGGAAATGTCTCATCGGGGAAACCTCACCTGGAGGGCGAAATGAGCTGGTGCTCCATCTTGCTGGAACCACACCGTATCGAAATTATCACCAGCAATATTCAAAGTCGGAGAGATAATGTGATCCCGAGGCAAATCGGAATAGTTCGCAGCTGTGGGATCCCCATCAATGACAAATGGCCGTATAACCTGATTCCCCATTATCCCCGCCCAAAAATTCAATTGTTGTGGATATTGAGATTTCGCTTCGCTCATCCAATGAAGATTCTTGTCGCTCCGATATCGGAAATTGCGTTTATTGACGTTACCATTTGGGCAAAAGGTGGATCCGTCGGAAAAAACAACCCTATCTAACAGGGGAGGATTTTCATCGATCATTTCCATAAGGGTTTCGCAAAATTGTAAGTGACGGTCAAAATCATCCTCAAGTAATTCTTGCAAAAGTTTGATTTTGAAGGGATGAAACTTCGCAGTTTTAGGAATGCGCTGAATGGAGCGGCGACTGATATTATGAGCTTGCAACGTTCTACGGATGGAGGTGTGCGGTTCCTCAACAAATGATGGTATGACTTACACCGCAATATCATGGTCAATGGTTGTGCGTGGCCTGTCAGATCTCAAGCGATCCTCAACACTCTTAGTTTGTGGAAACCGTTGGATTGTTTTGGAGATTGTACCTAAGGAGACTCCCGATCTACCGACGCGATATTCATCGTTGAATGAGGTTTGTACCTCCCTGAAAGATTGTCAACGATCTCCGTAGCCATGCTTAATTGAAATGATGATTAGTTCTCCCTCTGAGAGTGACATCTCCGATCAAGGGATTATTATCTACAAATACCGAATACGTTGGGTGAATCACCGACTTTGGAAATGAACAGCCTGAGGATAATCGATTCCAAATACACTTACGTGAATGAGTATTAATGAAAATAGTCTCACACAGACCCATACAATCAACCCACCCACACACAGCCACTCACAAGGAATCAGGTCCCCGACACATCCACGCCGTTGGTTCTGGGTAATGCCAAGATTGGGATAAGGAAAATTTCAATGAAAAAAAATACAGGTTGGTTGAAAAGTTCCTGCGCTCACCAAGAGATAGCACTGCTAGCTCAAAACTTTTTTCTTCTAAAGTTGGTATATCTGTCCTGAGAACACATGCAAAGTTACAAGTCATTCTGTCAATTCATTCTTTGTTTACAAGCCATTTGAAGTTGACGTGTCATTGATTTTTCTCAATATGGGAAGAATTGAATATCGTGCAGTCATTAGATTCTTCGTTTTGAAGAGTTTAAAAGCAAAGGGAATTTATGAACAATTGTTAGAAGTGTATAAGGAGTCCTCACCTTCAAAACGCACCGTTGAATTTTGGGCTGGTGAATTTAAACGTGGTCGTACTAGCCTTGAAGACGATCCACGCGAAGGACGACCAAAAACTGCAACCACAGCAGAAATCATTGAGCATGTACATAATATGGTTAGTGAAGATCCAAGTTTGACTAAGCGTGAAATTGCTAATGCCATAGACATCTCAAACGAACGAGTACTCCATATTTTACATAAAGAATTACGTATGAAAAAATTGTTTGGAAAGTTAGTGCCGTACACGTTAACAATTCAACAAAAACTGGATCGAAAACAAATTTCTCAGCGTAATTTGGAGCGTTTTGAGCAGAATGAAACCGACTCCTCGCGTCATTTTATGACTATGGATGAGACTTGGATCTACCTGATCCTGAATTGAAACAAGAACGTTTACAGTGGACTGAAGCTGGTTGTTCAGCTCCAAAGCAGGTGAAGTCACAACGATCAGCAAAGAAGGTTATGGCATCAGTTTTTTGAGATGCAAAAGGAATTTTGTTCATTGATTATCTTCAGAAAGGTAAAACAATCAACTCCGAATATTACTGCAGCTTTTTGGATCAGCTGGATGAAAAAATTCGAGAAAAGACCTGGTTTAAAGAAGGAAAAAATCATTTTTCATCAAGATAATGCACCTGCTCACAAAAGTGTTTTGACGATGGCTAAATTCGAAGAACTCAAGTACGAATTACTTGAACATCCACCTCGCCAGATTTGGCTCCTAGCGACTACTATCTCTTCAGAAATCTCAAACAATTCCTTCGTGGAAAGCATTTTTCGTCGAATGAAGAGGCCATAGCAGCCGTAGACGGTTATTTCGCAGAGCTTCCGGGAAACCATTATAAGGATGGGATAAAATTATTGGAAGATCATTGGAACAAGTGTATTGAGCTTCTAGGAGATTATATTGAATAAAAAAATATATTTCGTAACAAAAACAGTATTCTTTCATTTCGAGCGCAGAAACTTTTCAACCAACCTGTAAGATCGACTTATCATGCTCAATTCAAGAGTTATGGGGGTGTTTCCAGACTTTGCCACCATAGAATATCAAAATGACCATGACTCAGCGAAAAATGATCCGATTCCAAAAAACAAAAAACCGCTGAATTCGGGTTGGAAAACCCTATCGAATGACGTATAACCAGCCCCCCTTGTCTTATTCCAGATTTTGCCCTCCATCATTCCCTAGAGGGCTGGAGCCCTCGAAGCCTCCCGTGATGATACCCCTTGATCCCCCCTTTGATTAAAAAAAATTGGATCGACTTATCATGCCCCGTTCTAAAGTTATGGGAGTGTTTCCAGATTTTTGCGCCACCCTGTATGACTGATGGTTCCTTCTTGTTTCATTTCTCTTAACTGTTATCTCAATTGACCATCATTCGGGATTGCATATCTGCGAACCTACCGTATTCTCTCAGATTCTGAAGAAGGGCGAATTCCCACTACATTGAATTTTATATCGAGGTGCTGAGAAATGTACATCAGTAATGATAATCTCATTCTAAAGTCAATTATGATGATAGAAAATCACGTACCTGATAGACCATATTGTATCAAAGGCACAACATCTATCAATTGCATCAAGGCGTTGTACAATTGTTTGTAATCCAAATTTGGATAGAGAGCCATACGTTCGTTATCAAATTTTTGATTTTTGATCATCTCGAACGGAGATTCCCGGACTTCCTTCAAGAGAGCTGGAAACATTGAGAATATATGATATTGTTTCATTCATGACAGGAACATTTGATGGAGATTGCATGTATGATATCAATAACAGAACATGAAGAAATTTTCATCAGTGTGACTAAACGAGAAATATTTGTTCAGTAACACTGTGAAGAAAGGGTTTTTGGGAAGGCTATTGAGTAGTATCGGAGTTTCGAAACCAAGCTCGATGTGTTTTACAAAACATCCCATACTGCAGGACTTGACAGTTTTCAACGTGCGAAGTTACAAAGTGAGTTTCTTGGAAATTTTCCCTCGAGAATTTCTCGAGGAAATTTCCATCTTACAACTTTTCGTTTCTCAAGGAATAGTTTTCCTGAAGAAATCTCCGAATACTCCTATCATTCCGAAATGTTACGTCGAAACTCTCTAGTTTTTTCATTAAGAATGGTGAGTTGGAGAAATGCATCGATTCAGAGTTCATTTGGACCCCACTTCAGCTGAAAAATATCCTAGACTGACGAGAGAATTCCGTGGATGGAAAGAATTCCCTTTCAGAACTGAAACGCCGTGTTGATATATATTATTGTCTTTCATCAAGAAAATACACTTGTAAAATTCATATAATGATGAGAAAGTTAATTTGGAGCAATGAATGTTTCCTGCTTAAAATATCTCATTAAACCGTTTGATTCTGTATTGAAATCAATGAGAATCAATCCATTCAATGAGATTCTTTGAGCAGGGCTTGTATCAGAATTATCAGTTTCATATATACAAGGATGATTCATAGATCCCGTGAAAATTTTGTGTGGAAAGTTCAAATTTCATGAATTTTTGGGTGAGTTTCACCGAGGAAGGAAACTATATATATTGGGGTGCTCCAAGGAAAAATTTTATTCATTGTTTTGGCTCCTACCCTCTCCAATGTTTCTATTTGATACAAAAGGAAATTCTCACCAAGATGGGTGCTGTAACTCGACTCTAAGAGGTCGCTATTTTGATTTCAGTTTCTCATTCAATCAACATGGGAAACATTTTTTTCATTAAAATTGAATTTACACATGATCAACTGAATTTTTTACAAATAAACATTGTATATTCTGCAAGTGGAATCTTTGAGCTCTCAAAACTCAGTATCAACGTATGGCTGAATTCAGGAATTTTCAAATGGCTGTAACTGATCTTTTAGTTATGATAATCATACGTTGTTACTGAGTTTTGGAAAGCCCAAAGATTATCGATTCAGTTAAATTTAGCAATTTTCAAATGGCTGTAACTAATCTTTCAGTTGTGCACTGAGAGAAATTCATGGTGAAATCTACTATGGAATTATAGGAATGAGGGAACATACTGGCTTCTGATGCAATTTACTGTAAAAAATTGTGAATTCGATCAGGTTTCTATTGTTATGCCATAGTGAATTCCATTATATTATGATAAATTTTATCACAAGTCAGTATGTTCCCCCATTTCCATAATTCCATAGTGCAATTAACTATAAATGTCCCTGAGTGGGATAATCATACGTTGTGACTGAGTTTTGGAAAGCTCGAAGGCTCAATTTGAAGGATATACGATGGGTATTTGTGGAAAATTGAGTTGATCATTCGTAAATTCAATGTTGATAAATTAAAAAGTTTCCCATGTTAATTGAATGGGGAACTAAAATCAAAATAGAGACCTCTTAGATTTGAGGTACAGTGCAGAGTGGGGTCAAATGCCAAAAATCTGGGGAAAATATCAAAAATGAAGTCTGTAGTTCCAGATATTTAACCTTTGGGGTGAGTTAAGTAATGTCTCAAGTATCAGAATTCGAATATAAAAAGATTCGATCCCTTCTCCCTACTCTTGTAGTACAGTTTGAAAGTATTCTCTCGTGAGGTACCATCCGCGTGGATACGAGATAGTGAAATGACGACCATGTTCAAAGAGACGCTGTGTCTCGAAAATTCAACCAATTGAACTTCTCTAAGATGGAAATTACTGCTGGGAGTGTATGGAATATACTAAGAATCAGCGGAATATCATTGCGAAGCAATGATTGTATGTGATTTTTATACCTCTGAATTGAGAAATTTGTTTGGTGATTTGGAGAAAGAAATGTGGTCTTTCCACATCACTTTACTCATTGGAGGTTGTGAATGGGAGTCTAACCTTGAGAATGAGAAGAAATTAGCGGCCCCTTTTTTGCCTCTTTGAGGTTCCGTCATTGTTTTGTGAAGGAAGTATCTTTCAGACACATGGTGACAATCACGAAAACCTTGAAGAAATTGTAAGCAGTTCTCAAATTCGTCTGAAAATTGATACCCTGAGGGTTTCTGAGGTCGCTGATGAACAATCGGTTGTCAGAATTCCCAAATCCAAAATGACAGATCCAATACGGCGGACCGAAATTTGGAAATTCATCGGTTTTCCTTCACACTCCGCACTCGGGGGTTTCGGGTTGCTGAATACAAATCAGTTGTCAAAATTACCAAATTCGGAATGGTGGATCTGATATGGTTGACTGACATTCCACAATCCATCGGTTTTCCTTTTACACTCAGAATTGGGAGGTTTTTAGGATCGCTGATTATATTACAAAATCAGTTGTCTTGATGTACATTTTCATACATTCACCATTGCGTGCACATTCACGATATCGGATCGGACGAGTTGAATTCCGCAATTTCGACAATCCGTTGGTGACAATGGAACGTGATTGAAACAGTAACCGAACGCCAGAAGAGTGGAGATTGTGAGGTTTCAACGTTTCATTCATTCCAATAGAGAATTTGCAACGCTGTAAAAGACACCACTCCTACCCAGCACTGCTACATTTGTGGTGCAAGCTCTTAAGAATTTAATAGTATAGAAAAATTGTTAACGCAGTCCTATAATCCTTAAACATTGCAGTCCGGTTCGTCAGTGTTACATTGTTGGATCAGATCATTTGAGTGCCATTTACATATGAGCTGGTTTTGGAAATTCAAACGGTGGCAATATTGCTAGGGGGTTTTTTGACGGAGCTGATTTGGCATCTGGGATTACAGGGGTGGATGAGGATTCAATTGAAAAAAAAAATATACAGGGTGGGGCATTTGAAGTGTCGCGGGCGTTTTTTCCAAAAATAAAGTGAGATACGAGAAAATTTTTCGGACAAAAGTTGTAGGGTACCGAGGGGGACATCCGATGGTGGCCTTGGCTTTGACCTCAAATCTCATCTTCAAGGGCATTCTGAGATCAACTCTTGTTTTTTAAATAGCATCTCATATTTTTTACTGCAGATTTGGATTCTAGGTCAAAAACCAAGAAACTTTTGTTCGAACCATTTTCCTGTAATCCGCAAAAATGGCGCTCTAATCGATATTGTTCCATTTTGAATCTGACATTCGAATAACTCGAAAACGAAGGGTCTTGCAAAAGGATGTTTCGTACAAAAGTTGTCAGTACACAACACATTGCAATCGTCTACATCACCACCATTCAGAGCTCACGCGATGTAAACAAACGACGGGGTTCAGTGAAAATTCACGATTTTGAAAGTCAGTTTGTCAGTTACATTTGATTATTACTTGGTTTATGACGAATTGAAAATCATGGATATCCGATACACGGTTTCTCAAAAGATCGATATGATCTACATATACGGTGAAGTGCATAAGAACCCCAGACAAGCATATGACTTGTATGCAGAACGATTTCCTGAAAGAACAACGCCATCCATTAGGTATTCTCAACGCATTACAAAATTATCCTCAGAAACGGAAAGTGTTACAAGGGAAAACCGACATCGAATGAGAACTGTTAGCGGAGAAAATGCGGAAGTTAATGTACTAGCTGCAGTAGCCAATAATCCACACATGAGCTCTCGTGAAATTGAACTCCATTCGGGAATTTCTCGAAGAAGTGTTCTTCGAATACTGAAACGTCACGAATTCCATCCGTATCACATTTGTTTGCATCAAGACCTTCACGGTTATGATTTCGAAAATCGTGTACAGTTTTGTCGATGGGGTCTAGCGCAAATGCACAATAACAACTTCATCAACATATTATTTTCTGATGAGTCGACGTTCACCAATCATAGTCAAGTAAATCGACATAATATGCATTACCGGGCGACAGAAAATCCAAGATGGTTACGTCCAGTAGAGCATCAAAGACAATGGGCTGTGAATGTTTGGTGTGGTATTTTTCGATCTCGAGTAATTGGACCGTACTTCATTGGAGATACGCTGAATGGAGAGAAGTACAGACATTTCTTAGATCAAGTACTTCCAACATTACTTGAAGACATACCTATTCAGGAACGATTGAATATGTGGTATCAACACGATGATTGTCCATCCCATTATGCAGTCACAGCTCGAGAAATATTGGACAGAGATTATCCTGGACGATGGATAGGACGTCGTGGACCAGTTCATTGGCCTGCCCGTTCTCCGGATCTTACTTCTCCAGATTTTTTTTTATGGGGATACATAAACGATACGGTTCATCAACAAGCACCGATTACACCTGAGAATATGCGTCAACGAATCATCAATGCATGCGCGAGCATCAATGAAGATATTTTAGCACGAGTTCAGCAATCTTTTGTAAAACGTTTTGAAATGTGTATTGAAGTCGAAGGCCATCATTTTGAGCATCTACTGCATTAAAATTATCCAAGTGATGTAGACGATTGAAATGTGTTGTGTTTTGTCTGTTATACCCCATCACCTCCGTTTCAGTTCAAGGGGACTCCCTTGGAATCAGACAACTTTTGTCCGAAACATTCTCCTCCAAGACTCTTCGTTTTCGAGTTATTCAAATGTCAGATTCAGTATGGAACAATATCGATTAGAGCGCCATCTTTGCGGATTTCAGGAAAATGGTTCAGACAAAAGTTTCTTGGTTTTTGACCTAGAATCCAAATCTGCAGTAAAAAATATGAGATGCTATTTAAAAAACAAGAGTTGATCTCAGAATGCCCTTGAAGATGAGATTTGAGGTCAAAGCCAAGGCCACCATCGGATGTCCCCCTCGGTACCCTACAACTTTTGTCCGAAAAATTTTCTCGTATCTCACTTTATTTGTGGAAAAAACGCCCGCGACACTTTAAATGCCCCACCCCGTATATATATATACAGGGCGTCCCATTTGGAACAGGACAGCTGAATAACTCTTCAGGGAATGGAGGGGGAAAAACATTGTTCGGATGAAAGTTGTAGGGTTCGAAGGGGGCCATAAGATGGTGACCTTGAATTTGACCCTGAGGTCAATTTTGGGCATAATTGATGGTCAAAGTATGTATTTTCAAATGGAAAACCCTACGTTCGACCTCAGAAATGGGAAGAGCGGAAAATTTTACGTCCGAATATGTCAACATATCAGGTCATTTAGAAGTCATTTGAAGGTCAAAAAACCATTTTCTATGGATTTTCACGGAAAAGCCTCAAACGAGTTTTTTCTCTGACCAAAGTTATTAAAGTTAAAGTGAAACCCCACGTCTCGACCTTGAATTGAAAGTAAACAGAACTAACCTCCAGAGTTCATTCTTCATATCAGTACGAGAATGATCATTAAGAAGTTTTCATCGTTTACGGTGTAAGTGCGGGTTCAAAATGGTTTATCCGCCTAACGGATGTGTTGATATTTTGATGATCTTGTGTGAGTGTCGCGGAGTGTATCAAAGAGCGTCACGATTGTACAGAGAGCGGTTTGGAGATCGGCAGCATCATCCTTCTCCAGAAGTCATTCGCCAAGTTGAAAGAAATTGTCAACAAGGAAGGATTGGTCAACGCCGAAACAATCGAGGTTTCAACTTTAACGACCCTCGATGCGTTGCTGTTTTAGCAATAATGGACATGATTCCTCATGTTAGTTTACGTGATATTGAACGCGATTTGGGTATTCCACGCAGTACGGCACACAGAATTCTACAAGCTGCTCAATATCATCCGTACCACATCACACTGACCCAAGAATTATCTCAACAAGATATGCAGAATCGGGTTAACTTTTGCCATTGGGCTTTACAGAGGTTGAACGAAGCGCCCGATTTCTTTCGATAGGTTCTTTTCAGTGATGAACCAACGTTCCAAAGTACTGGCTTGTTGAATCGTCACAATGGCCACTATTGGTCAGCGCAAAACCCGCACTGGACTCAACAAGTTGATCATCAGCATCGGTGGAGTATAAATGTTTGGTGTGGAATTCTAGACAATCAAGTTATTGGGCCGTATTTTTTTGATCGAACTGTTAACGGTCCTGATTATCTACAGTTTTTACAGAATGAATTACCAGTTCTCATGGAAGATGTGACATCAGCAACTAGGCAGAGGATGTGGTATCAGCAAGACGGTGCACCACCACACTTTGCTCGATGTGTGAGGGATTATCTAAATATCCTTTTCCCTAATCGTTGGATTGGTCGAGGTGGATTTGTACTGTGGCCGGCAAGATCTCCTGATCTCACCCCTCTAGATTCTTATTTGTGGGGTTACGTAGAAAATGTCGTTTATACCAACCGACCAACAACACCTGTGGATCTACAACAACGCATCAGATACGCAATTGCGAATATTCGTGCAGAAGTTTTTCAGTCTGTTCTTGGAAACTTTCGACGCCGGCTGGAGTTATGTATTGGAGTAAATGGCGGTCAATTCGAACATCTCCTGCAATAAGTGTGTCTTACCCGTCAACGGATTCGTGCCATCTGTAATTGTAAAACGACGAACTGGAAAAATAAATAATTTTTTAATTATTGTTTCAAATTTGGCATTCATTATCGTTCTCAAGGTCGAATTCAAGGTCGAAACGTGGGGTTTCACTTTAACTTTGATAACTTTGGTCAGAGAAACAACTCGTTTGAGGCTTTTCCGTGAAAATCCATAGAAAATGGTTTTTTGACCTTCAAATGACTTCTAAATGACCTGATATGTTGACATATTCGGACGTAAAATTTTCCGCTCTTTCCATTTCTGAGGTCGAACGTAGGGTTTTCCATTTGAAAAAACATACTTTGACCATCAATTATGCTCAAAATTGACCTCAAGGTCAAATTCAAGGTCACCATCTTATGGCCCCCTTCGAACCCTACAACTTTTTTCCGAACAATGTTCTTCCCCCTCCATTCCCTGAAGAGTTATTCAACTGTCCTGTTTCAAATGGGACGCCCTGTATAATTAAAGTAGCAATATCGAATGGTTACAATATCAACATCGATAACTTCAGGAAATTCACTCTTGATACTGCTGAATATTTCGTGCGAATGTATCCATGGTACTATATGCCCACAACTTTTCACAAATTGCTCATTCACGGACCAGATGTAATTTCATCTTCATTACTTTCAATTGGCCAATTATCTGAAAAGGCTCAGGCAGCTCGAAAAAAGGATTCCAAATCGTATCATGAAAACTATTCTAGAAAATGTTCTCGTGAGGAATTCAACGAGGAAGTTTTCTATTCAATGTTGATTACATCTGATTCTGTTATAACTAGCTACAGGCTACTTCCAGAAAACGAATGAAAGCATCCTCCTGAGGAAGGTTTTGATTCCACAGTTCCTCCAACTGTTCAGGAGTCTGAAATTTCGGACACCAGAGGTGATGATGATCGTTCATCGGAGACTGCATAACGATTGAAATAATCATTGAGGTTTTACATGATTTGAAATTGATTTGTACAGATTCTGTTCGCATCACTTAGTCTTGAATATGAAGTAAGAAGCACAAAGCCTTTACTATGAGAGTATAAAATTCTCAAATAAAATGATAATAATATTGATAACTAATAGGATCAGATTTACTTTTGTACAAACACGTATCCCATTATTCTAATTCAGTGGTGCTCAGAGTATGTGTTATGTCTCTCTCTCTCTCTCTGTCCATTCAACATGCGACGTGGTGAAGGATCAAGATGGTGCAGGCCTGCAAGCTGACCCTGTCGGAAGAGTGATTCACACACTCAAAGATATGATTTGTAGTTTCATAGGATCGGATCATCGTGAATGGGATGAGCATATTAGCGAATTCTGATATGCCTACAATACGGTGGTGCAATCATCTATCGGAATGTGACCCGCCTTCTTGAATTAGAGGAGAGATCTTGGATGACCACGTTCCTCAATAAGGTCAGAGGAGGGGGATGTGGAGATTCCTGAACCAGATCGTGAACAATGCAGGATGCAAGTTTCGACGTTGCGGAATTACCAGCGATTGTATTGGAGAGCTTGGACGAAGCTTTCAGGAAACAGTCTGGCTGATCCAACCTGAGACGCTCTCCTCAGACTGAGTTCGTTGTTGGTGATCGGGTGTAGAGAAGATCCCACACTCTCTTCGGCCCAGAAGAAGATCTCGTTCGAGTGATTGCGGAGATTCGCTGTTCCGTTCAGGATATCCAAAGTACTTTCACCTACAGTTTACGTATTGCAGACGGTGAAAGGAAAACCGGTTGGGGAATATCATATATAAGATTCAAAACCAGTCCCGAACTGATTTGTATAGTTTTGCATGCCTATTCAGACGTAAGAATTCTCTGATTCATTGCTTCATTGATTTGTTTGACCATGCAGGTCACTGATTTGATCTTATTTTTCTCTTTTGCTCCTACCATGCCTCTCCTTGCCCCTACATATTTTTTTTGTTCCTTTTGGGCTGACCAACACCCCCTGACTGTGGTCAAAATGAGGGGGCTGGAGGCGGGCCGGAGCCTCTATGATGGGTAGGAGTTGGTGGTTGCAGTAGTAGAACCACCAACAGCTCGGGAAGCGGGCCCGTCGCGAGATGGGGCCAGTTCAGAGTCGCGTGCCCAGAGGGCTCGCCAACATGGATGTCCGTTCCGCCTGCCCAGATCCTTCGTACGGTGGAGAGAGGTGGGAGAGAGGGCAGAACGGGAGGGAGCGACGACGCAGGCAGCAGCAGAGAAGGAGAAGGCGATGCTGCCAGCGCCGGGATCGAGCAAACCAGGCCCGGCAGGTGTACGAGCGTACCGCTGGGCTCGCCGCCGGTGTGGCTGGCCAGGGAAGTGGCCTGGAGGGGAGTGCCCCTGCTGGAACCCAGGGAACCCGAGCTTCTGGTGCCCAAGTATATCCTGAGGCACCGGTAATAACTTCACGTTTTTGGTTTTATTATATTTTCTTTGTACCTTGGGCACTGGGCTTTGAGGCAATGAAGCCGTATAGGCAATGAGGCAATAGCCTTCCATATGCTATCTCTATGCTTCCCTGCACCATGGCCAACCAGTGCAGCAACCACACTGTTGAGAGTCCAGTCCACGTTTGCGTAGGATTTCTCGAGTCATGAATGTTAGTTTGAGTTCGCCACGACCCGGGACTCATCTGCTCGAGGTCGGGTAATCGTCGACTGGGGAGGGAGGAAGTGTGACGTTGTTTCTCCCAAATACCCCGTCACGTTGAATTTTGGTGATTCTCTCTCTCTCTCTCGTCGATGTCGTGAATCCAAAATTACAGCCGTTAAGAGGGACTCTCATCTATAATATACGGAAAATTGCATAAAATAGTCTCTCAAGGATGTTACAGCCGTGTGATTGCCGACTGATACGAATTTGCATCCTTTCTCTCACTTGCTCGCCTTATTTTCCCTTTGCTCTTCCTAGTTTGCTTCGAGTGCTTGCTTGACGGGTAGCAGGTACATAGTCAAGGGCATAGGACCAACGCGAGAAAAGGGAGGAGGGAACATATATCGCAACGTGCTATTGGAAATACGCTTCGCATTGGTAAATGGAGTCACCGGTGGGCTAATCTTGAATTATGCAACTAGGAGGGGATGGAATATCGCTCACCGACTCTCGCTACATATGCAAGACAATCGTCTCGATCTTGGTGGCGTATACGTAATGTGTATAGTTGTGGTGGTGAACCACTTTGTACTGTGATATAATTGTGCCACGTGCCAGCGGAATCTGTCCTTCTTTCGAATCTTCTTATACAAGAGTCGGTGAGTTCCACCCATCAGTAATATTCCGTTGTTTGGGAATTCGTGGTGGCGATTTCCTCTTCCCTTTAGCATATTGATTTCTCGTGTGCGGGGCGGCGAAGTTCCCGCCAAGTTCCATAGAACGAGTGGAGGGAAACGCGTGGCTGCCCCTTCCAGTGCACGGACGTTTCAAAGCTGAACTGATTGGCCAGCATAGATTTGATTTCTTTAGTACCTAGTAGACTCATTGCTCATTGTTTGAATCGGTCGACTTCTCCCGGCTGTATCATTTTTCCCTTGATGTATTTGTTTGGTGCCGTGAAGGCCCACCCTTTGTACCTAGCACCTTTATTACAATTACATGTTTTTTTTTTTATTCAATATTGTGTGCGATTCACTTCTACCCGGCATAATTCTACGTTCTCCTCCTACCCAACCCCCTTCCGTGGTCTTGGTTAGCTTAGGGTAATTTGTGGGCTCATAGAAACTTTCTCTGAGAATCATTTGATCTTTTTCTCCTTTCGATTTAGATAGTTCCCCTCCGGGACTATCTGGCACCCTTTTCGAGCCTATTTTGATTTCTTTCATTGTTTCAAAGTTCGGATCATCTTCTTTTCTCGCTGTACGACACTGGAGGAACGTGTATGTTGGTGAGAACAGCTCAACTCAGAATTTTCTGGCGTCGAAGGTGCAACCGGTGGATTTCGTTGGAGACCGGGTTTGAAATTAGTGCATAAACCACACAGAAACTGCTGTGGTATTAATACAGAAGATATTGCCTTCATTCCAACCGTGGATACAACTGTTCGTCTCGAATATGAGCCAACACGACTCACACCGAGTAAGGATACGCGCACTCAAAGCGCAAACTGTGCACATGCACCTCCGAACCTGCACGGGTGCTCTGCATGGGAGGCGAATGATTCGAAGTCTGTTAATTGTCTTCAAGTTATCGATTGGAACAAATTCATAATCTAGCTCAAAGAGATTACAGTAAAAAGATGTTGAACATCTCAAATAGTACACGCAATGGGCATTCATCATTCATAGAAATTGATCATGGAACGTTTTCAGCAATTCTGATTTAAAATACTTGAAGTTGAATGTTGACTCCGTTCCTGTGAAAGATTCAAAGTAGAATAACATTGAGACGTGCACTTTCCATCAGAATATCGACATACTTCTGGACTTATGGTGCAGGACGTTTCATGAACGTATGCAAGGTGAGGCTTCGTCGATATAAAAATCCTTGAATGCATGGATGAAGAACGATCGTCTCGAAAATGATCACATACTCACGGGTCATAACTGTGTTGATATGCTCTTCCTCATCAGAAATTTGAACGTTGTTTCTAGTTTGAGAGAGTTAATCACCCTGAAAAGCGAAGATACACTCATCGCACTGCAAAACACGTCATTTGTTCCCTCATAAACATTTCACATGTCTCAATACTGTATGATTGCATGTTGATTGGTGAACGCAATTCATTCCTCTCAGATTTTTGTACACATTGGATATCGTGCACTTGATAACACCTAATACACTTGACACACATACGCGGGCCCACAACACGGACACGAAGTCGCACATGAGAAAGACTAGATCACCTGTTATCGATTTCCAGTGATGCCCAAAATAACTCTCGTACCACTGCCCTATTAAAAATGTCCAACAGATCCTGACAGATTCCGGTCGTAGTTGTGTCTGGTTCCGTCAGAAATCATCATGCCCAGGACAAAAACCGACCAAATTCTGCACAGACTTGAATGCCAGACAAAGCCAAACAAAACCTGACGGATTCCGGAGAAAATTCTGTCTGGTCCTGTCAGAAATCATCATGCCTGGGACAAAAACCGACCAAATCGTCACAGAAAATTATCTGTTGGACATTTGGAATAGGGTGGAGAAGGAACTGCAGTTGGAAAAATCAATATTCTCATTTATCGATACAACTCCGTTCGAAACGTGTTTGTGTCGCTCAATGTAGCAAATACAGATTTCTTGTGAAACATATGCCGCGATTACTCGCCTCTTTATGGATGGAGCTAGATGAAAATCCCAGGCAATTGTTTTTATCATGCAACGGAAGCGATGGGTCTCCTTATTTATTGAAAATCATCATTTGGTCAACATTATTCGATTGTGAATGGATGCTGACGGAAAGCCACGTTCAGAGAGCTTCTACGGCAGAGAGTTGAATCACGGAAGAACTCCTCGTGACGAACTTATTGGTCAGTGTTTGAGGATAATTTCCCCCAACTTGACGAGGATCAGACATGAGATGTGAAAAATACAGCGGATTGGAACAGCAACACTCGACCGCGTGATCCTAGTTTGGAACTTGTATTGAATCACCAAACCGAATGAAATTTTCCAATATGAACTTCGCCACAGTAAACAATGATTCGAATTTGTTGACACTCGTCGAAAACGACTGAGAATTCAATGAGTTCGAATGCTACATTCGAAAAAATTCCGTCCAAACTATAGTTTTTGAGTTATGAACATTTGAAGTTGACCAGTCAGGTCGCGGGCTTTCCGCGCCACCAGGGACGGAGTCACCTGACACGAGATGCGAGTGCCCTGCATGGAGGGCAAACGGATCGGAGTGTGTCAATTCTCTTCGAATTATTGATTGGAGCGCATTCATTATCTAGTCCAAAAAGATTACATCACGGAGATGCACAATATCTCGAATAGTACACATTAACGTCATCTGTTAGTCACAGGAATTGGTTATGGAACACTTCGAGCAATTCCGATTCAGAATATTTGAAGATGAATAGTGAGTTCGCTTCTGTGAACGATTCAAAGTGGAAGGACATTGGTACGTGTACTTTTCATCAGAACGTCGACATACTTCTGCACTTATGATGTAGGACTTTCTATAAAGTATGCAGGAAGAGGCTCCATCGATATGTCAATCCTGGAATGCATGGACGGAAAACACATAACTGCACTGATATGATTCTATGAATCGGAAATTCGAACACTGTTCCCAGTTCGGGAAAGTTGATAGCCCTGAAAAGGGCGGATACATCCATCACAGTACAAAAACACTTAATTTGTTTCCGTATAAACATTTGAAATGTCTCACCACTGTATGATTGCATATCGATTGGTAAACACTATTCATTCCTCTCAGATTTTTGTATACATTGGATATCGTACACTAGATAACACATAATACACTCAACCACACATACGCGGGCACACAACACAGACACGGAGTCGCACATGAGACAGACGAAATGTCTCCAGACGAGATTCCAGTGATGCCCAAAATAACTCTTGTCCCGCTGGAAAAGGAACTGTAGTTGGGAAAATCAATATTCTCAGCTATCGATACAACTCCGATCGAGACGTGTGTGTGTCGCTCCAAGTAGCGAATACAGATTTCTTGTTGAACATATTCCACGAAAACTCGCTCTTTTATCGATGGAATTGAATGAAAATTCCAGGCAGTGGTCTTTATCGTGCAACGGAAGCAATAGATCTCACAATTCATTGAAAATAATCATCTGTTCAATACTCCAATAAGAGATTCCAGTAGTTTACCAGCAGTGAAAATAGATCCAACGTTGTCTCACTGATGGTTCCCATCATTGGAAGCATACTGAATATTCAATATTTCATGCATTGTACCAATACTGTTTTCCAGCCGAAATTTCTCCATGACTATGACAATTCAAAAGGAATATCCGATCAGTTTTCACGCGAGCATGTGATGAATTTCTATAGTTATAGTTCGAAATATATTTATAACCTGCGTCAATGAATCTATAATGCGCCGATGACTGACTTCATCATGATCTTGCCAAACAAAGGGAGAGAAATTAGTTTTCTCAGCATCGAACTTGGAAATTTTGAAGTCATTGACCAACCCTATAGCCGCTCAGCTGTGAACCTGTATGAATTTGATCACATATTCAATATCATATCAATCGATATTCATGAGAATATGAATGACGTATGGATAAAAAACAATTACTGATCTTCAAGTATGAATGGATTAGTTCTGAACTTTTGAATTCAAAGTTATACTCAATCCATGATGTACGAATTCCATTTATGCCAAAACAATATTCACGTGGGAAAATATATTCTATCATATAGGTTCCGTGATCTGAAAGTTTGGTTATTGATGCATACTGGAAACGTAAAATGGCACGAGGAATGTCACAAGGATTATCAATGACTTATTCGGAAAAATAATGTTCTTTGAGAATTCTTGCGTTTTCCTCAGAAATCATTAATATGAGAATAATGTTTCCAAATATCCTCAAGATATTACATGATTAAATGGAATTGCGTTCGTTTATTCTGAGTGAAAAGGTTAGGAAAAGATCAAACAATATTTTCTACGAACGATCAGTTGAGCTGCATTGCGTTTTATCCCATATCAATTCATAGGATACCATTTTCTTAATCAATTATATTTCGTGTCTCGATTTCAATGAAGTATACAACCCTAATTCATTCAAAGGTGCATAAAAATCACCATGGTGAGAAAAGCCATTACACGTGAAGTGAATTAAATGGATAGCTTTTGTGTTTTCAGTAGAATGTCGGTGATGGAAATTTCTAAATCTCGTAGAATATTTGAGATTCTCATAAACACCACAGGGGGGTGGACATCCACATAGGTTGGTAGATAGGCAGCATTGTAGTCATCTCTCAGATCCTGTGAATCCAAGTTTGATTACGAACTGAATTCGACCTTTCTTTTATTGAGAATCGTGACATATGATCTGAAAATAGACGGAGACAATTTGATTTGATGATGGAATCTCGTGAAGATATCTGAGATTGTTATACTGATGTTGATTATTTTTCAGGATAATGAAGGAATTCCTCAAGAACCTTAGTTTTCCGGATAATTCTTCGTGTTTTTGTGTCCTTGAAATTTAGGTTTGCAGCATGCAGTAATAACCAAACTTTCAGCACTATTGACACACATTCCCAACATGAATCTCAGTTTCGTGTAAATACCATCCGTATTTTATGGATTGATTAGAATTTTATATATAAAAGTTTACAACCAATCAATTCCTGCTTGATGAACAGTAATTACTCAACATGATCAGTTTCGTATACATGTTATTTATATTCATGAATATGAATTGACATGGAATCAAATGTGTGATTGAATTCATGCAAGTTCACAGCTGAATACGAACACATTTATCATGACAAACTTGTTGGTCAGTGTCTAAAGATAAGTTTCCCCAAATTTGAGAACAATCGAAGGAGAAGCGTAGAACATATAGCGATTTGGAGAAACAGTGCTTCAGCACACACAATCTTTACGACGAATTGAGTGGTACCCAGATAGTACAGGAGTTCTGAAGTAGATTGTCATGGACACAATTTATCCATGAAGACCGCTTTTAGAACTCTTGTGCTATACGGGGAAATAGACACTGTCCACTGTAATGCAATTTTCAGTGGTAGAAAAAAGTCTATTGGAACTCACTCAATGATGAGATTTCAAACAACCTTTGCAGTTGTGAATATCCATTCGAACTCATTGAATTCTAAGTCGTTTTCGACGAGTGTGAACAAATTTGAATCATTGTTCACTGTGGCGAAGTTCATATTGAAAAATTTCATTCGCCTTGGTGATTCAATACCCTGGTAGAAATTCTCGCTAGTAAACCATGAGCCACTAATCAGTTCATCCTTTTTACTGGTGAGGCACTAATCGGGAAAACTTACCAGTAACTGATGAGGGATGTAACACTCGCACCAACGAGGGACTAATCAGGTAAACTAAGCAGACACTAGAAAGTAACTGAGGAGGCACTTGCCAGTAACTGACGAGGAATTTTTTGGAATAAATATGACTCTCTAAATTTCTTGGAGTGGAATAGCACTCTTGAAAAATGTGTATTTCAGGGGGAGAAAAATCTGTCACAGATTTTAGTTATTTTTGTAAGAGGGAATAAGAATAATCCATTTTTATCTTTTCACCAACATCCCCGAACTCCGCAACATTCTGTAATTGCTCGTTGTACTGATGGGAATTTATTATGCGCCTTCGAGGATTCGAACCGCTGTAATCAACCTACCTGAACGTGAACCTACATAACCTATGCCTAAACGACCTGAGCTAAACCGACACTTGCGTCTGTGGTAGAAAAAGGTGCAAGTAGTGTTCCTGGAGTACCTCGGTTGATTTCCTGTAGAACGATGTGTTACAATAATAATCAAATCAGACTCGATAAATTTTTGAATCATTATAATATCAGGGATAAATATAGCGAAGTATTGAAAATTCTGTAATGGTGTGCCAGTGAATAGAATTTGATTCCGACGTTGACAAATTTCCAATCCATGTAATTTTCTAACCTCAAAATTTTTGAATCACATATACTGTTATGATATATGTACTGTGAGAGGTTATATAATTTTATCAATAAAATGAATTGCACTTACAATTATTGATGTATAATTTCATATGAAGTGAATTGTGAATTCGGAAGTGAATTTAATTCAATGTATATTAAATCGATGCTCGAAGTTTCTATTTTTTGCAATGCTTTGGTTTGAGTCTGTATCCAAATTTTTGTTTAATTTCAAGATCATTATTTCATTCCCTTGGAAAATTACAGAATTTCCTTATTGAAAGTGATTGTGCTGATTTGGAATACCTTCAGTTCTGTATGATACTAATAATTGATAATCCTAGGTGTCATTAGTCAATACCGCATATCTGAGTCACTGTGTTTGATAACATGTATTGATAAACAATAGTGAGTATACCCTGTAACAATAAACAATACTGGATATAGTTAACCAATACCGTGTATCGATGAACAATATTGGATGTAGTTGATCAATACCATGTATTCATGAACGATATGGGATACAGTTGGTCTATGCCATGGATCGATGAACAAAATTGGATATAGTTGAATGATACCACATATCCTTGTAGAAGATCATATTGAGGTTGTTTGAACTGTATATATGAACCCTAATGTTGATTTTATTCATGGGAATTGCAATTGTAGATCTTTTTCAATTTCATAAAACTATTTTGAATTAAATCTTATGAAAGCTTTTTGAATTGATATTTCAGTACTGGATGTACTATACTGAGAATCATTTCAGTTCTTTGGGTTGATTTTTCATAAAAGAGTTTGTTTTCTGTGATTTATTAAGTTATACAAACAATTTTCACAGAACCCCAATAATTTTACACTTCTGAATCATGAAACATTTATTCTGATTCATAGTTTGAAGTGTTTCGTCTTTTCAGATACCCGAGAACGTTTCAAACAAAACATTTTATTCTAAGTATCTACATTTCATTGAAAACATGTCATTCAATGGAATATTTCAATCACAGTCTTCTTGTATTGTAAGAGTTCCTCTCAGATTCATACACTCTTACTAAGATACATTGAGAATCTGAATTATTCTTTGACTTATTCTCTTTTCATGGGCTTTTTCAATGGCTTAGGTATATGTTTATTAATCGTATAACACTAATATACAACTATCCAATTGCATTGTAAAATATAACACCTTCTCATGTATACATCTCATACATCTGTACCGTTTACTGTGGAACATTCATTATATTTCGAACATTGATCACAATTAATGAAATGACTATACATAATTCAACCTAACATAAACAAGATATACTGGATGTTTCATAATAAAGGCCACAGGCCACAGATATATGAGATGGATACATGAAAAGGTATTACATTTTACAATGAAATTGGATAGTTGGATATTAGTGTTATACGATTGATAAACATATACATGAGCCATTGAAAAAGCCCATGAAAAATAAGTCAAAGAATAATTCAGATTTTCAATGTATTTCGGTAAGAGTATATGAATCTGAAAGGAACTCTTACAATACAAGAAGACTGTGAATAAAATATTCCATTGAATGACATATGTTTCCAATGAAACCCAGATACTTAGAATAAAATGTTTTGTTTGAAACGTTCCTGGGTATCTGAAAAGAAAAAAAACTTTAAACTACACTGTCAGAAATATTATGAAGTTTTTTTCAATACCGTACATGAATTCAGGTCAATACACATTTGACATTAAATTTAATGTACCAAGACATGGAAAAAATATAGATTTTGCTATAGTTCACATTAAATTTGATGTATAATGTGTATGAAACTCAATTCATGTGCGTATTTGAAAAAAACTTCCAGCAAATACATCAAAATTAATGCAGAAATTTCTAACAGTGTATGTATCAGCATAAATGTTTCATGATTCGAAAGTGTAAAATTACTGGGGTTTTGTAGAAATTGTTTGTATCACTTAATTAATCACAGAAAACAAACTCTTTTAGAAAAAATCAACCCAAAAAACTGAAATGATTTTCAGTACATCCAGTACTGAAATATCAATTTGAAAAGCTTTCGTAAGATTTAATTCAAAATAGTTTCATGAAATTGAAAGAGATCTACAATTGCAATTTCCATAAATAAAATCAACATTGAGGTTCATGCATACAGTTCGAACAACCGAAATATGATCTTCTACAAGGATATGTAGTATCGATCAACTATATCCAATTTTGTTCATCGATCCATGGCATCGATCAACTGTATCCAATACTGTTCATGAATACATGGTATCGATCAACTACATCCAATATTGTTCATCGATACATGGTATTTATCAACTATATCCAGTATTGTTTATTGTTACAGGGTATACTCACTATTGTTCATAAATACATGGTATCACACACAGTGACTAATGAGGTTCGAGTCATGAGTTATTGGCTAATGACACCTAGGATTATCAATTATTGGTATCATATAGAACTAAAGGTATTCCAGATCAGGACCATCACTTTGATTAAGAAAATTCCATAAGTTTCCCAGAGAATGAAATAATTATCCTGAAAGTAAACAAAAGTTCGGATGAATATTCAAAACCAAGCATTGCAAGACATAGAAAATCTGAGCATCGATTTAATATGAATAAGCTGGGATATTTTACTCTAAGACAGGTGATATTTTAATTCACAAATAGGTGGAGTATAATTCACTCTCTACTCACGAGTGATACTTTTCATTCTAGTTCAAAAAGTGGAGAGATTCACTCTACTAAAGTGATCTTGTGACTCTTGGAGAGTGAAAGTGCTAATGCATTTTACATTGAGAGTGGAAATTCCACTCTTAGAAATTCAGGGGGTATACTGTAGTAATAACTACAACTCTTCACTTAGAATATAGATGCAATCAAGAGAAATTACCTCTCGAGTCTTGAGATGAATAAAAAGTTATTTGCATTCATGAATCATGCCAATGTTGTTGCTCAATCCCTACTCATTTTAAAAGTGATTCCATCAAAAATGTCGTCTGTTCTGATAAAAAGTGCGAGGAACATTTTATTCAATCCAAGATTGGAAAGCTCATGTCTCTTCATTCAATTTATACCTGGAATGAATACTTGTGATTATCAGTAGAGAAGATTTTACTCTATTATTATTGATTAGTTCAGATTATCAAATACTGATGAGTAGCTCATTAGTTTGTCCCAATCAATGCTAGTTGGATCCAACTTATCAGTTATTGACTAGCCCCTTGCTAGTTTTTCCTAATTAATTCTTCCTTCTTAGTGCCTCATCGGTCATAGGGAAGAACTTGTAACATTTCTACCAGGGTACAAGTTCCAAAGTAGGATCACGCGGTCAAGTGTTGCTGTTTCAATCCGCTGTATTTTTCACATCTCATGTCTGATCCTCGTCGAGTTGGGGGAAATTATCCTCAAACACTGACCAATAAGTTCGTCACGAGGAGTTCTTCCGTGATTCAACTCTCTCCCGTAGAAGCTCTCTGAACGTGGCTTTCCGTCAGCATCCATTCACAATCGGATAATGTTGACTAAATGATGATTTTCAATAAATAAGGAGGCCCATCGCTTCCGTTGCATGATAAAAACAATTGCCTGGGATTTTCATCTAGCTCCATCCATAAAGAGGCGAGTAATCGCGGCATATGTTTCACAAGAAATCTGTATTTGCTACATTGAGCGACACAAACACGTTTCGATCGGAGTTGTATCGATAAATGAGAATATTGATTTTTCCAACTGCAGTTCCTTCTCCACCCTATTCCAAATGTCCAACAGATAATTTTCTGTGACGATTTGGTCGGTTTTTGTCCCAGGCATGATGATTTCTGACAGGACCAGACAGAATTTTCTCCGGAATCCGTCAGGTTTTGTTTGGCTTTGTCTGGCATTCAAGTCTGTGCAGAATTTGGTCGGTTTTTGTCCTGGGCATGATGATTTCTGACGGAACCAGACACAACTACGACCGGAATCTGTCAGGATCTGTTGGACATTTTCAATAGGGCAGTGGTACGAGAGTTATTTTGGGCATCACTGGAAATCGATAACAGGTGATCTAGTCTTTCTCATGTGCGACTTCGTGTCCGTGTTGTGGGCCCGCGTATGTGTGTCAAGTGTATTAGGTGTTATCAAGTGCACGATATCCAATGTGTACAAAAATCTGAGAGGAATGAATTGCGTTCACCAATCAACATGCAATCATACAGTATTGAGACATGTGAAATGTTTATGAGGGAACAAATGACGTGTTTTGCAGTGCGATGAGTGTATCTTCGCTTTTCAGGGTGATTAACTCTCTCAAACTAGAAACAACGTTCAAATTTCTGATAAGGAAGAGCATATCAACACAGTTATGACCCGTGAGTATGTGATCATTTTCGAGACGATCGTTCTTCATCCATGCATTCAAGGATTTTTATATCGACGAAGCCTCACCTTGCATACGTTCATGAAACGTCCTGCACCATAAGTCCAGAAGTATGTCGATATTCTGATGGAAAGTGCACGTCTCAATGTTATTCTACTTTGAATCTTTCACAGGAACGGAGTCAACATTCAACTTCAAGTATTTTAAATCAGAATTGCTGAAAACGTTCCATGATCAATTTCTATGAATGATGAATGCCCATTGCGTGTACTATTTGAGATGTTCAACATCTTTTTACTGTAATCTCTTTGAGCTAGATTATGAATTTGTTCCAATCGATAACTCGAAGACAATTAACAGACTTCGAATCATTCGCCTCCCATGCAGAGTACCCGTGCAGGTTCGGAGGTGCATGTGCACAGTTTGCGCTTTGAGTGCGCGTATCCTTACTCGGTGTGAGTCGTGTTGGCTCATATTCGAGACGAACAGTTGTATCCACGGTTGGAATGAAGGCAATATCTTCTGTATTAATACCACAGCAGTTTCTGTGTGGTTTATGCACTAATTTCAAACCCGGTCTCCAACGAAATCCACCGGTTGCACCTTCGACGCCAGAAAATTCTGAGTTGAGCTGTTCTCACCAACATACACGTTCCTCCAGTGTCGTACAGCGAGAAAAGAAGATGATCCGAACTTTGAAACAATGAAAGAAATCAAAATAGGCTCGAAAAGAGTGCCAGATAGTCCCGGAGGGGAACTATCTAAATCGAAAGGAGAAAAAGATCAAATGATTCTCAGAGAAAGTTTCTATGAGCCCACAAATTACCCTAAGCTAACCAAGACCACGGAAGGGGGTTGGGTAGGAGGAGAACGTAGAATTATGCCGGGTAGAAGTGAATCGCACACAATATTGAATAAAGAAAAAAACATGTAATTGTAATAAAGGTGCTGGGTACAAAGGGTGGGCCTTCACGGCACCAAACAAATATATCAAGGGAAAAATGATACAGCCGGGAGAAGTCGACCGATTCAAACAATGAGCAATGAGTCTACTAGGTACTAAAGAAATCAAATCTATGCTGGCCAATCAGTTCAGCTTTGAAACGTCCGTGCACTGGAAGGGGCAGCCACGCGTTTCCCTCCACTCGTTCTATGGAACTTGGCGGGAACTTCGCCGCCCCGCACAAGAGAAATCAATATGCTAAAGGGAAGAGGAAATCGCCACCACGAATTCCCAAACAACGGAATATTACTGATGGGTGGAACTCACCGACTCTTGTATAAGAAGATTCGAAAGAAGGACAGATTCCGCTGGCACGTGGCACAATTATATCACAGTACAAAGTGGTTCACCACCACAACTATACACATTACGTATACGCCACCAAGATCGAGACGATTGTCTTGCATATGTAGCGAGAGTCGGTGAGCGATATTCCATCCCCTCCTAGTTGCATAATTCAAGATTAGCCCACCGGTGACTCCATTTACCAATGCGAAGCGTATTTCCAATAGCACGTGGCCCCATGGACGTCGATAGCGAGAGCACCAACAGTGTGGAAATTTCCACACTGAGTTTCACAAGAGTTTCATCATACGGCAGTTGCGATATATGTTCCCTCCTCCCTTTTCTCGCGTTGGTCCTATGCCCTTGACTATGTACCTGCTACCCGTCAAGCAAGCACTCGAAGCAAACTAGGAAGAGCAAAGGGAAAATAAGGCGAGCAAGTGAGAGAAAGGATGCAAATTCGTATCAGTCGGCAATCACACGGCTGTAACATCCTTGAGAGACTATTTTATGCAATTTTCCGTATATTATAGATGAGAGTCCCTCTTAACGGCTGTAATTTCGGATTCACGACATCGACGAGAGAGAGAGAGAGAATCACCAAAATTCAACGTGACGGGGTATTTGGGAGAAACAACGTCACACTTCCTCCCTCCCCAGTCGACGATTACCCGACCTCGAGCAGATGAGTCCCGGGTCGTGGCGAACTCAAACTAACATTCATGACTCGAGAAATCCTACGCAAACGTGGACTGGACTCTCAACAGTGTGGTTGCTGCACTGGTTGGCCATGGTGCAGGGAAGCATAGAGATAGCATATGGAAGGCTATTGCCTCATTGCCTATACGGCTTCATTGCCTCAAAGCCCAGTGCCCAAGGTACAAAGAAAATATAATAAAACCAAAAACGTGAAGTTATTACCGGTGCCTCAGGATATACTTGGGCACCAGAAGCTCGGGTTCCCTGGGTTCCAGCAGGGGCACTCCCCTCCAGGCCACTTCCCTGGCCAGCCACACCGGCGGCGAGCCCAGCGGTACGCTCGTACACCTGCCGGGCCTGGTTTGCTCGATCCCGGCGCTGGCAGCATCGCCTTCTCCTTCTCTGCTGCTGCCTGCGTCGTCGCTCCCTCCCGTTCTGCCCTCTCTCCCACCTCTCTCCACCGTACGAAGGATCTGGGCAGGCGGAACGGACATCCATGTTGGCGAGCCCTCTGGGCACGCGACTCTGAACTGGCCCCATCTCGCGACGGGCCCGCTTCCCGAGCTGTTGGTGGTTCTACTACTGCAACCACCAACTCCTCCCCATCATAGAGGCTCCGGCCCGCCTCCAGCCCCCTCATTTTGACCACAGTCAGGGGGTGTTGGTTAGCCCAAAAGGAACAAAAAAAATATGTAGGGGCAAGGAGAGGCATGGTAGGAGCAAAAGAGAAAAATAAGATCAAATCAGTGACCTGCATGGTCAAACAAATCAATGAAGCAATGAATCAGAGAATTCTTACGTCTGAATAGGCATGCAAAACTATACAAATTAGTTCGGGACTGGTTTTGAATCTTATATATGATATTCCCCAACCGGTTTTCCTTTCACCGTCTGCAATACGTAAACTGTAGGTGAAAGTACTTTGGATATCCTGAACGGAACAGCGAATCTCCGCAATCACTCGAACGAGATCTTCTTCTGGGCCGAAGAGAGCGTGGGATCTTCTCTACACCCGATCACCAACAACGAACTCAGTCTGAGGAGAGCGTCCCAGGTTGGATCAGCCAGACTGTTTCCTGAAAGCTTCGTCCAAGCTCTCCAATACAATCGCTGGTAATTCCGCAACGTCGAAACTTGCATCCTGCATTGGTCACGATCTGGTTCAGGAATCTCCACATCCCCCTCCTCTGACCTTATTGAGGAACGTGGTCATCCAAGATCTCTCCTCTAATTCAAGAAGGCGGGTCACATTCCGATAGATGATTGCACCACCGTATTGTAGGCATATCAGAATTCGCTAATATGCTCATCCCATTCACGATGATCCAATCCTATGAAACTACAAATCATATCTTTGAGTGTGTGAATCACTCTTTCCACAGCGTTAGCTTGCGGGTGATGGAGAGATATGGTTGAATGTACAATTCCGAATTCGGACATCAATCGAGTCAACTCACTATTAACGAGTCTAGTCCCATTGTTGGATAACAAAATCTCTCGAGTCCGCCACCGGTAGATAATATCATCTCCAATGGCTTCAACAATATTTCCCCCCTCCGTTGTGGTGAGAACGATCACCCACACCCTGTTCCGATCTCTTCCATAATTTGCCTCTGAAATTCGTATCCTCCCGCCAAATGTTGTGTTCGATCATGCGTTCCTGCCTCTCCAAGTCTTTCTTTCCAGGTCAGTCAGGATCATCAAGGGGATACCAACGCACCCACTCTCCGACCAACGATTGACACAACCAAAAGGTGACTACGCGGTGATCGTGAACGTGTAATTACAGTAATAGTTCCAAGGGTAATCTACCGGTTTAAATTTTTATTCCATTCACACGATCACTGGAACATCAAATTTGTGATCTCATTCAAATAAACTACGGTGTTACTCCGTATTTTTTGATTTTCAATTGGTGAAACTTATCTGAAACCATTCCTATAGTTCCTCGAGTCTCAATCCAAAATTCCAGCTCCCAACACACTCATTCCGTGAAAACATCGAGCATGACCAATGAATGTTCGCGCCTGTTCTTACTCCGTGGAAATGGACCAGCGATATTGACGGATACTACTGTCCAGGTTGTCCAGGTCGTATTCACGGCCCTTCGGCCCGGGGAATCTCATGGTGCCACCTGGACAACTTCAGTCTGTTGGCAGACCTCGCATTCCCTCACATACTTCACAATATCCCTATACATCCCCGGCCAACAATAATTCTTGCTGGACCGCAGGTATGACTTCTCAACACCGGAGTGTCCAGCAGTTTTCTCGTCATGCCGTTTCCGTCATCACTAAGGCTCTTAAATCCGGACGGAAATCCAGCTCCCACGCAGACATGTTGGACACACATGATTCCATCACAGGATTTGTTCGGGACCAGTACAGATTCTTGCCCTTCGAATTTCCAGCCTTTGGATCTATCGGGAAGCAGGTTGCCGCACCAAATCGTCTGGAAAACCATGTTGACTCTCTCCCTCCAACAGCAGCGACTGAACCGTGTACTAGTTCGTGCATTCTGGAAAGTGCATCTGGCACACGAAGCGGTGATAATCTAATAATCGTGCTGTGAGAGTTCAAGATGCGAACGAGCCAGCGTACCCGTAGAATCTTTGGCATTTTGGTGCCACCGAAAACTACTGTCATCTGTGACGACAGGAAATCGGTATCCCTCCAAGCAGGGACGGAATTACCATATGGCCGAAACCACTGCCAAACATCCCTTTTTGGTGGTGAAATACTCCCTCTCAGGGTCGGATAAGGCCCGAGAACCAAGACGTATCCCATTCCTCCTTTCGTCTGCATGAGAGCTGCGCCGATTCGCGTGTCGCTCGCATTTGTCTGAAGGATGAATCAGAGACTAAAATCAGGACGGGACAATATGGCAGTGGTAGCAAGCGCACTCTCAATTCTCTCAAACGCCACGACTCGCCTCTCCCCTTACTGCCAGGACACCCTCCCGCAGTGAGTATGTGGGAGGTGCAGCCAAACCTCCAAAATTATCAATGAACCACCGATACCACGAAGCCATGTCCAAAAACCCACTCAACGTTCTTGAATCTGTGGGTAGCGGGTACCCCAGGATCGGTTGATGCTTATCATCATCAATTCCAAGCCCGCGGTGATTCACGCGAAAGCCCAAGTATCGCACTTCGTCCCGACAGAACTCGCATTTTACGGGAATCATAGGCAGTTCAGCTTTACACAAACGATCGAAAACCTCTTCGAGCCAGAGCAGATGCTTTCCGAGCGTCTCTGTGACGATTATCATGTCGTGAAGATAAGCGAAGGCATGCGGTCCCATCTCTGGTCCAATGAAGCGATTCAACAAACGTTGAGAAGTGATCCGAGCGTTGGATAGCCCGGAGGGCATCCTTTCAAAATGGAATGAGCTCCGCTCCGGCACGGCGAGAGTGGTTGCCTCTTTGCTGAATTGTTCCATGGGGATTTGATGGAATGCATCACTCCTCAATAGTTGAAATGAGCCAAGCAGCCCTGAGTTTATCCAAGACCCCTCAGATATATGGTAATGGGGAGGCATCTCCCTTCGTAACCTCGTTCAACTGACGATAATCGACGCAGAATCGATATCCCACATCAGGCTTCGTTCCCATGTGATGTGCCTACCAAAAACTTGCCCCCCTCATTCTCTTCTGATTATATGAAACCTTTTACCCGTAAGCAAGATACGGGTTCGAATTTATTCAGAGGATACTGTCAATGAATTCAATACAAAAATTATCAAAACATATCCAGAACATAGGTCTTAAAAACATTGAAATGACTTCCAATAATGAACAATGAATTCGAAGGCTTCTCTCGTTATATGGGATATCACTGCTACCCATTTATTCATCAGATTCATTGAAGTTAATACAGTTAGGCTATACTTGAATAATTCGGACATGGAAGGTCTGATAGAGAACTCGCAAGGTCAAAATATCAACGATTTCTCCCATTGGTTTTCTCGGAAGAAAGTGATAACATGTAATTCGAGGAAACACTCGAGGGAGTGGGATAGAGACGGAATATTGGAAACATAGAACAACTCCTCTGCATATATCCGAAGCGGAAATGGAAGCGCGCATACATGCGAGGAAGGATGAACAAATTCACCTAAGATTCTCTATCATTGGACCTCCCGTTGTCATTATTTTCAAACTCATGAAATTGTTTGTCAAATAATCATCATAACATAGCGATGTGCGAAGAATTTTCTCTCATTCTTCTGTTCATATAAAGACCAGGTCACTTGCAACATTTCGATGTGCGAAGAATTTGCGGAAACTGCATCGAGCTGAGTCCAAGGTGGTCCGCGCACCTTCCATCCATCCCCTCCCTAATTCATTACTGCTCTCTGACACACATTCATTGATTATGGAGCATGGTAACTAGAGCAAATTCAAAATCGGCAAAAATACAACCGCGTGATTCCCCACTCCCAACGGCAAAAAGGAAACATTCGCTCTTCTAAATAAGAGCGATCCTGATGGAAGGCAGAGTATACTTCCGAGATCTGTCGGGGACACGCCTTGCAAAAGCAGGCTCGATAACACGCGGTTTCACCAAGTTAAACGAGACAAAGTTCTCGTTTGGTATCGTGATCGAACTCGCGCAAGTTCCACGTGCCGGTAACAATTTTTGACGGAATACCTATTCCGCCAAACCCGTTTGTACCGCTCTCACTCTCTTATTCAAATCTTCGCACCCGGACTTTCCGAGTTGATTTCTGAGTCAGAGTATTACAAAATTCAGTGCATCCAAACCGTATCCAAACTCCTGATCCAGTTGCCACCATCTACAAGGTCTTGGTCGCTCACTTTGGATCCAGCTCGCAGCCAGATATTCAAAGGTCAGCTTGAACGGAAGTGAGGTTCGTAAATCATTCTCATATATACACACACATACACATACACATACTTTCTTCCATCAGAAACTATCTCGATGTCACCGTTAAGAATCTTGTAATTAAAAAGTCATTGTATCTGTTATTCCATTCTCTTCGAATCGTTTCATTGTAATATCTTCCATTTTTTTTCTCTCTTTCTCTTTCCAAGAGAAATAAATATTGTTTGAGAAACACTTTACATATTATACGTATGACGAATGAGCATCGTCGTACTCTAGTTGATTTCTCATATTCATACTCATCCATCGATATACAGGTAAAATCGATGAGACTATACCAGAGATCTACACACACTTGCTCTCAGTACATGTAACGAGAGCATTCCTCGTTTTCGTCTCCGTGACGCAACACTTTGTGTTTTCCGCTCGTTACTCTCATCGTGAGAGCCTTGTAAAATTCGTGGATATTGCTCGCCGAGAGAGCTTTAATATCATTATCATGAAACTGTGTGCGATCGTTTAAATAATACGAGATTCTTGTACTCATCGTGTTGATCTACCACATTGAAGTGTTCATCATAAATCGAACTCGCCACGTGTCTGAAAATCTTTTCTAACTCCATTACCACAACTCCCTCCAACCAGCTAAAACTATAAATAATAAAATTCCTATTCGTTGAATGTTTGCAATTGAATCGAAGGATCGCAAACAAATATGAATGCAAATAACACTCGCCTTAGAAACTCAAGGTCGATCTATCAGTTCATTCCTCTTCCCTTCCATTATTGAAAAGAAATCATTGAACATATTTACGGGTGCCGCCTTGAAATTTGGGGTTCTTCGGCAAGCTTAGGACGTGAGCAGACCCACACGTTCGATTCGGTCTAGCCGTTCGGGCCGTTCCGAACAATGAATGATTTGTCACGAGGTGATATGAACAACACTTGCCAATTTCACTTCGTAACACCCCATACTACCGAACTCCACGACTCACTAGATGATGGTTCAATGATACCGTCAGCAAGCATACGATCAACCAGCTGTTGCATTACTTCGAGTACCTGAGGAGATCCCCTGTAACACCTTTGTTTTTTCAGGAGCTCCTTCCCATTTTATCTTGTGAATGATCAAATGAGTTAGGTTCATGCCATTATATTCGAATTCGGGCAACTCCTCAGCGAGGAAATCGTCCAGCTCACCTTCTGTGGAGCAGAAAGGGCCACGATTCCCCCGCATACAATCTTCAAATATTCGGGTGGTGAACACTCAGGGCTCAGGGACTGAGCATCGATCAACGACTAACACCACGAGAGGTTCCCACCATCGATTCTGATTCCAAACAACTTCAAAAACTCAATCCCTAGAATACCATTCGGTGACGTAGACGACACGACTTTGGAAGGTACTTTGCGCTTCACACCGCATGAATCAACCAAGACTCGAAACTCACCAAAGAACGGTCCCCGCAGACCATTCGCTACCTCAATCTCCACCTCCCTTCTTGCGTTGAAGTCCATCAATTGACCGGATAACTCTGCAAATTCGGAGCGAGGAATTAGAGTATTGGTGGATCCCGTATCCAATAAACATCCATAAAATGGATTCCCATTCATGCGAGTGTTTACGAAAAGTCTACGACGACGATGACTCGATGACCCGATTTCCACACATTCAATCAAGGCACAAGTGTCCTACGAATCCGGATTTGAAACTAAGTCATTATTGGGGATACTATTCACATTCTTGTCATGGGAGGATGAATCATCATCAAAATCGGAGATCCTATGACGAGTTTCACTTATAGGGTCCTCGACGCGGGCCCGGGGTTGGGAATGGGACCTAATTTTTCTCGCGATCAGCGTTTTCCTGTGGCCCAGAACAACGAGATCAGATGCGCTTCGTGACACCTTTTCCACCACTTCTCCAGTGAAACGAGGTCATTTCCTCTCAATGATCGTGAGAGAAATGTCCTTTCTCATCGCGATTCCAACAACTCACCTCACTTACTGGAGATGGGCGATTCGATCCCGATCGCGATTTGTCAGGCCTCCTAACAATCGCGGCCGGCCGAGAGCTGGACCCATGCCCACGCCCTCCCGCCCTCATCAGGAGGATATTAAGAGGGGAATCAGATTTTCCCAGCCGAATTCTTGTTCCACTCGTACGAACCCGTCCCACTCCTCCGGCTGAACTCCTCTCCTTCTTCTCTCGCTGAGGATTCCGGAAGGGCGCCACACCATCACTATTGGATGACGCCTCAACTAATGGCTGTGGAACCGCAGCAATTGCAGCCTTCTCCCCACCACCACTCTTCGGTTTGTGACCATGAGAAGTGGGGTTCTATGGATCATATGTTGGGGGCTGATACTTCCCATCAGCTCCCCAAATATATCATCTCCGTACTCCTAAAATCCACAATTCCTTGAACGAAGAAAATTCTCTACGTCGAGTATCGCGCCTATAGTCTGGCCTCAGATTGAGATATGCGTGATCCAATTATTCCGTGAGTGAAGGAATTCGATCGCAGAGCTCGAACAAACTCTCCATGGAGACGAGAAAACTAGGAATATTCTCGTTCGCTCTTCAGGTGCGTGCTTGACCTCTCTCCAAAGCCACCCAAGGACCATCTAGGCCGTGGTATTGGCTCTCAAATGCGGCAGCAGAAACGTCAAATGTCAAGATGTTCGGCTGACGTAAGTCAGGGGAACCAGTAGCTTGCGTTACCAGTGAACAACAAAGGGGAAACATACAGGAGCATGTCTTCCGGAACATCGAACACCGTTAAATTAACAATAAGATTCAGCCGAAATTCCCTGGTACTTTCGTTCTGGGATCCCGATGATCGCAAATTCCACAAACGCACTAATTTCGCTGAGTCTTGAATTTGTGTCGTGAAACTATGGGTGGGGGAGGGCCTTAGATCCGAGACTGGATCAGCACACAAATTCGGAGTTGCGTTGGAACGAGGTGACACTTGCCGCATCTCATCGCCAGCGCAACCCATTTGACCCATAGTCGGTGCGGACGAACCTCTGCAGGGGATCCTGATTCGCCCCCTGTTCCCCTCTCGTGGACAAAAGTGCGGATGATAGCAGTGTACTCCACCTCAATGACTCGCACCTCGCCTGAGCTACTTGGTGAGTTCGATCGTTTCCCAGACAGCAAAACGTGCCATCGGAACGTTTATGGAAGGTTTATAGAACGTGAGAGAGGTTTTCTAAATGTTCAGAAAACGTCCCAGAGACACATTGTGCTGTTAGGGTTGACCCAGACGGACGGGAATTTGTCGTTCGAGGGGGAATACTCCACGTTGGGAGTGAGGGTTGAGTACCAGTACCCAAATCTCTATTCTGTCCCGATTGTTGGCCCTGCACCGGGCCAGTCGACCGCGAAAACCTATTTCCCCCGTGTAGTGCCGACGCGCGAGTCCCAAATCTTGGTAAATTAAGCATTTTACGGGAAGTCGGACCGTGCGGTCGGGATGCAAACAGGGTATACGCACCTGAGAGAGGTAATTCAGCGTGAGTCGTCGTCCGCAGGTTTCTTATCGCGCACGTACCTTGTGACAGTAAATCTACGCCCATTATCGGGTCCGTATGATCCATTTCGTCATTGATCGGCCCGCTGCCTACTTGTGTGTGTGTGTGGTGTATATGGCCTTATATCTCATGGAATGGCCCCTGAATGCGCCCCAATCAACGTGGTGGTGGCCACCCCGCACGAGGTCGTCGTTACCATGCTGGAACGCATATACCCCATGTTGCATGTCATGGTCAGAACCGGGGCAGTTGTCACGGTCGGGGCTGAGATGCGTGTCGGTAGTCTCAACCGAGCACTTCAAATCGGGAAGCAGATCTTTCGAAGCGGTCCGTCACTCCCCTGACCTCAGGATGATCGTACCAACCATGCCTTGGATGCCGAGTCTCAGCATCCCTCACATTACCTGATTTGCTACCCGCATAGTTCCCATCATCACTCGCAGGAGTCAAAAAGCGGGCATCCTACGCCCACGCAATGCCTTCCCAATTTGAAGTAATTCATCAATTAACTTCAATACATCGTCATCAGAGGTGTCACGCAGCGCACGTAGGGCCGCATCCTCATCAGAACCTCTATTAACGGCCATTATTCACCATCACGAAAGAACAAAAACTCGACGAAGTTCTGAAGACCCAAGAAGACTCTCTCATCGAATGCTAGCTCGCGGGAATCAGCTATTCGAACTGTGGTCAAAAATCTCACTCACATCGAACAGAAGGAGATCGGGAAAAAAACGGTATTCACAAAATAAGATGACCGAGAATCGCCCACGAGAAAAAGGGGGAAAACCCCGATCAAAAACAAGCAACGCGGACGGTAAATGCAACAATCGATGGCAACACCGACCACGCGAGAAATTCAACACGTATATACGTGTATACGTCACAATCCTTCTTCGCAAAACGAACCGTCCAAGTACGAAGTACGGATGTAACGTCTTCGGATAAATTTTCGATTCTTCCATATATAATATAGGTATACGTATTCATATATACACAGTATTCATATATACAAATATTCATACATTCATTCAATTCATGTCTATATATATTCATTTCAATTATAATAGAATTGACATTTTCATCAAAGATTTATCCTTCTTGAAATAAGGAATGCGTATGGGAGAATACTCTGATTTGATATAATACATTTTTTTTGAGTAACGGATTTTGTACGATTCTTGGTTAGACAGTGGGCCTTTTGAAAAAACAGACTTTTCTATTTTTCAAAGCATATGACTCTACAAGGATCCCATGAACAACGATTTCTTCATTTGGAACGTTACCAAAGACCAAACTTCCCTCCATAAGAGGAAGATTTATTATATACTGAAACTTGAGGAATATTCTTGGAGTTCCAACATTGGTGGCATGATCCTGGCTTCGGACGGTAGATAACCGACGTTGTGTATATTTTACACAAACAATACATATGATCTCACAATGAGAATTGAGTCAAGATGATTCAGAAGCTGAGTGTGAGAACCATACAAAAGGACGGGGTGGTGAGAAACCCCTTCGACCAATGTTCTTCAGGACTGGGCAATGATCCCGCCTATGGTCTTTGCGATATATGAAATATATGTGCAAGAGGAGATGACGAGGGCTAGGCCACTGATCTATTCACGAAGGGTGATCCGTCAATGCCTCCCACCATGGAAGAAGATCAAAGTGAGTGGGATCTCTACTAGTTTCCAATTAGTGGATCACCCCACTAACCAACCAAGATCGGGGAAATTGGGAGTGAACCGAGGTTACCACCGTGAAGTGGGTGAGAAAAATCTCAGAGTCAACTTCCATCTTCAACTCGTTCGGAAGGAAAATTCAGAGTCTTCTTCCATCCGCAATTCTCTGAGTACAAGAGGTCAGAGTGCTTATCCGCGATTCTCGAGAAAGAAAAGTTATTATTAATTGTCTCAAAGACAAAGAGACTACTATTTTTCTTATAGAAAGAAAAGACGATTTTGTAGGTGTGTGAAGACAGACCGTCACGAACGAGATGGAGGCTTTCGAAGCGGCAGCCAAGGTAGAAATATTTTCCCTATAAATTTCACAATTTATATTCGAAGTTCAATTTCTTCTTCGTATGTAATTTTTACTGTGCTATTAAATCCTTTGAACTCACATTTCCAATTTTATCATAATTTCCATTCCACTTATGGAAATTCCAACTCCATACATGAAAGCACTGGTCCCGTGGGCATAAGTTTCAGCCCCAAATCTAGTTTCCTGAAGCCCCACGCCACTTGGAGGCATTTGACTCAAAACTCATGAAATTTGAATTTTCGAATTCCATGAAAAAAAAACATTCTTGTACGTTCGATTCTGGACGTTACAAGAATAAAATTAATGGCAGCGTTTGTGGATGTTCTCTTGTATGGAAGTTTCAATCTTCAATGAAATGATATTTCAATAAAAAGATGATGTATTTCATTGCTTCATGTGTAACTAAACTGGTGGAGAAAAGGTTGAATTGATCAAATTTATTTTCAGTGCTCTTTTGACACGAACAGTGTGCATGATAGCGGAATTTTGCATGTTCCATTTATTTCATGCTCCATACTTGAATATTGAATCTTTCATTGGTGTATTTTCTCGTGAATCCTCGCAATTTGTGAACAAATTTGTGAAGTGAAAAATGAAAATCGTGCATTCAAAGGTTTTTGTAAAATCATACGCGGTTTCAGTGGATGATATCCAAACTGTCGTCAATCTCCTCATAGAAATCCTGATTCTGCGATATATCGAATATCGAAGTATAGTGAAACAGCTTTAGCATGCTGTAGAAGTCAATTTCATGTCCGGAAAATAACAGGAAGTGCGGTTACGATCTTCTCGGGCTATAGTTGATTCCATTGATGGGTTTCCATTTATTCGTCCAACTGATTGAAAGTGTGGATTACGCATGAGATTCGATAAGAGAAGAAACTCGCAAAAACGTGTCATTCCGAGTGGGGCGATTTCGATATGTCATTTATCTCACGAATGAATTGTTTCAATTAAATATAATCATATTCGGGAACAAAAGTTTGATGAATAATGATCGGAATCATCAGATTCGCTTAAATCTTTGTCAATCAACAATTTTTGTCGGAAACGAGAATGAAAATTACACTCGCGGATAAATAATTCAAACCTTAAGTCAAGTGGAATCGATAGTCATGCCTACTACACGAGAAATGTCTGAAAAACAATTAGAGGAATTGAGAAGAACATTGATGCTAAGGGAAGATGAATTGAATAAAAAGGAACAGGAATTTTCAAATGAACATAAAAAATTTGAAGAAAATATAGCACAAAGGGAAGAAGATTTGGAAAAAGAGGAACAAATTTCAGAAGAAGGAAGAAACAAATGATCATAGAAAGTTCAACTATGGTACAAGATGTTGATGAACAATTCAAGGGAGCAGAATTAAGATTAGAGAGCGCGGAGAAAGAATCTAGTGGATTGACAAAACAATATCAATTATTGGAGGAACAAGTCCAAAAATTAGGACAAGCGAGAATAAATCTCGGGAATGCCAACGCGGGAAAAAATGATAAGATCAGGCAACTAACTATTGAAATTCGAGAGTATGAAGAACTAATTTATTCATTTGAGGAAGAGGAGATAGGAGAAAATGCAAAATTCAGCGGATTAGAGTTGCGAGATCAAGACAAAACCAAAAATCCAAAGCCGAGAGGGAAAAAAGATCTAATCGATGATCGATCTCGCGAAATTCATGATAAAAGTGGGATTTTGAGGGGAAAAAACAAAAAATTACAAGGAGATGCAAGAGATGATGATGAGGGATATCCATATGGAAATATTAATTGAGGAGCAATTGAGAAAAATACCCATGACGATCATTTGCAACACGATGATGGGACTGAGGTTCCATATCAGAGATACACTGATGAATACGGAGATATTCAGAACTCGTATTTCAACCCTGGGCACGGAGACGCTCGACAATATCGTGTTAATAGTGAAGTGCATGGTGGAATAGACGGGGATTCTGATTGTTCTCAGGTGAGGCTGGGGGAAAATTCCAGATTCCTACCCATGAGATTGGGAATGAGAGATGTCGCGGATATGATACCACAATTCGATGGACACACTGATAGAAAAGGCGAAACTCTCACTGTTTTTCAATTTGCAACATACTGTCGAAGAGCAAAAGATCTGATACCGCGAGAACAAGAATTTGTTTTAACTAAAATAATTATCAATAAACTATCAGGCCATGCATATATGGCAGTAGGAGAAGAAAATCCAGAAACAATCGAAGAATTGATAAGACTATTGAACATGAGTTTTGCAGCAGCAAAATCATTGGGAGAATACTTGGGAGGATTAGCTACAATTCATATGGGAAGCGGAGAATCTATACAAAATTATATATCAAGGATTCGAGATGTGTATACGCTATTTGTGACGAGGAACAGAGTCTTCATCATCATGAAGTGATCAGTCTTATGACTGGTTTGATGAAATCCTCCAACCCTGTCTATCATCCGCTAACCGCTTAGTTTCTGCATATCTACGGCAACCCTTATCTTGTATAATTTGCTCCACATAACCAGATCTAGGTCTACCTCTTCGAGTTTTACCATTCATTTTCCCTTCCAATATTGTTTTCAATGAGCTATCATGCATTAATGTGTGTCCTATCAGATTACTTTCTCTTTTCACGACCTGTCTCAAGAGACTTCTTTTCTCATTGACCTTCTCAAGTACTTCTTCATTTCTCACTTTCTCTATCCACTTTATTCTAAGCATCTTTCTATAACACCACATTTCAAAAGCTTCAAGTCTTCGTTGGTCCGTTCTTCCAATTGTCCAAGTTCCGCAACCATATAATGCTGTGCTCCAAACGTAACTCTTGGAGAATCCCTTCCTCACTGCTAAGCTAATATTCTTCGAACATAGTAACTGTTTCTTTTGGTGGGTAGCCTGTTTCCCCTGTGCCATTCTTGCTCTTACGAGGGTGGATTGATAAGTTTCCGGCCTGACCAAGAAGAACAACGTTTTTAAGAATTTTTTTCTTTTTATTTCTCAACATAATCTCCTCCAAGGCTGATACATTTCTCATAGCGGTGTTCTAGTCTAGTAATGCCATCTCTATAGACTGATTCGTCAAGCTCCTCAAGATACCCATTCACAGCTTCGATTACTTCTTCATTGTCCGCAAATTTCTTACCGCCAAGCCATTTTTTGAGGTTAGGAAACAGATAATAGTCACTCGGGGCTAGGTCTGGAGAGTAGGGAGGATGCGACATTAATTCAAACTTCAGATCGTTCATTTTAGCCATCGCAACGATTGACGTGTGCGCTGGTACGTTATCGTGATGAAACAAGATTTTTTTCTTCGCCAGATGAGGTCGTTTCATTCTCACTTCGTGGCTCAAACGTTGCAATAAGTCTGCGTAGTATTGACCGGTGATAGTTTTACCCTTTTCAAGGTAATCAATGTATATAATACCTCTCAGAACCCAAAAAACAGTAGCCATAACCTTGTTCGCCGAAAAAATTGTTTTTGCCTTCTTTGGAGTTGGTTCCCCTGGTCCAATCCACCGTTTAGACTGTTCTTTGGTTTCAGGAGTGTAGTGGTGGACCCAAGTTTCGTCAACGGTTACGAATCGACGCAAAAATTCGCTTGGATTACGCTTATACAACGCCAAATTGGCGGTAGGAATGTTCTTTCGAATCAATTCTTGGTCGACTGTTAACAAACGCGGCACCTATCTTGCACAGAGCTTTTCCATATACAAATGTTGGTGCGAAATATTTTGTACACGGTCTCAGCTATCTCACGAACTTTTAATCTGCGATCTCTCAGCACTATTTGATGGATTTTTCCGATCATATCTGGATATGTGACCTCAATGGGGCGTCCTGAGCGAGGCTCATCAGAGGTGCTCACACGACCCTTTTTAAACTCGGAAACCCACTGCTTAACGGTTGAGTATGATGGGGAGGATGTCCCCAGTGTTGAGTCCATCTCTTCTTTAATTTCCTTCGGCGTTAACTCCTTCAAATAAAAGTATTTGATGACAGCACGATTTTCCAGCTTTTCCATTTTTACGAAAAACACAGAGGCGTCTTGGTCAGCGTGCTCTCAAAACTAAACTAACATGGCGATCGGACTGAAACTATAGCTACAAGCTATCTAAGGATGGTACTATAGAACGCCACCACAAGGTAGGCCTAGTGGCGCCATCTCTTGGTCAGGCCGGAAACTTATCAATCCACCCTCGTATCTCTTCCGCTTTTACCGTTTTCTGTAACTATGCTCCCTAGATATATGAATTCTTTGACTTGCTGAGTTGTCTCCGCATCTATTTTGATTTTCGTTCTCCTTGATGTTTTCGCTGTTGTACAAATCATGAATTTTGTTTTGTCCTCATTCATATTCATAGAATATTTGTCCAGTAATATTTTTTCCATAGTGTTGAAAATATTTTCTAACTCAGCACTACTCGTAGCTAATATAGCTATGTCATCCGCAAATCTCAACATGCTTACATATTCCCCTTGGATCTGTAATTCCAATCGCACTTGCTCCACCACTACGTTCATCGCTTCTTCTATATACAAATTGAGAATCGATGGCGATAGTGAGCATCCTCCTTTCACTCTTCTTCTAGTTTGTGCCTCCCCTCTCTGACCCTCTATTTCCATTATTGCGGTTCGTTTCTCATATAATTCATATATCATTCTCCTATCCCTGAAATTGATTCCTACCTCCTCCAAAATCCCAACCATCTCCTCCCAATCAACATTATCGAATGCTTCGTATATATCTACAAAACCTATATACACAGACTTTTCGAACTCTACACTCCTCTCTACTACTGTTCTCAGTGCTAATATTGCTTCTCGTGTTCCCCTATTTTTCCTGAAACCGAACTGATCTTCTGCTAATCTACTTTCTATTTCATTCTCTATTCTCCTGTATATGATCTTTGTCAGTATTTCCGAGGCATGTCAAGTGAAACTCATCGTTCTGTAGTTCTCGCATCTGTCTGCTCCTTGTTTTTTCGGAATGGCGACAATTTTATTCTTCTGGAAATCTTTTGGTACTTCGCCTCTTCCGCACATATCTCTGACCAATTCAAACAGTGCGTCACCAGTTCTCTGACTGGAGGCTTTGATAAGGTCCGCACTTATGCCATCTATTCCTGGCGCTCTATTATTTTTCAATTCTTCCAATATTCCCGAGGAAATGAGGAACAGAGTATCGTCGGAAAATTATTGCCTGTTAAAAAACAACATAATGAAAATCTTGTCATGAAGAATTTTCGTAGAGGACTACCTCAGAACTTGAGGGTGGAATTGAGGTCACAAGATTGGGGAAATTTGAGAGAATGCTCCGATGGAACCGTAATAGTACATAGGGAATTGGAAAAGGAGAAGAGTAGAGACGATGGTAGTCACAAACGAGTCAATTTCGAGTCTGGTATGACTCGAAATATTAAATCTTGCGTGAAGTGTGGAAAAGAGGGACATAGTGAATCTGTTTGTTGGTATCGGTCATCTAATAATAACCAAAAAAATAATTCACCCAGTGAAAGTCGTAATTATCCAAATAATGATCCAAATATCCCTTATAATTTTAATGAGATCAACAATACCTATGATGATTCTACTGTTCCAAATCCTGATAGGGATCAATATAACAGTAATTATAATCGGGATAACTGGAATAATGATCGATATCGATTTAATAACACTGATCACAACAATCATAACGATAATCAAAAACAATGTAGTTATTGCAAAGCGTTCGGACACGGAAGATTAGAGGGTAGAACATTGAAATATCATGATTCTGTCAAGTCGGGAAACTTGCATGGCCACTCGTCAAGACAGGATGCCGGGCGAGCGGTAGCAGAACAAGTGCATCCGATTCAAGCAGATCAAACGGAAATCACGAGGGAATTTCCGAGCACGTCCTCAGCATAAACGCGAATGGAATTCCGAAAATTTGTGTAAAACAGGGAGATCAAAATTCAAAATTCATGATTAATTCAGGTGCAGAAGTCAATTTGTTGGAGTATGATCCATATGCAGGTCCAGCAGATAAAATTCAAACATCAGTGAAAACCTTTTTAACGGGAATCGTCCCAGAAGAAATTATCACCTTAGGTACCATTGAAATGATCATTTTAGGGGAGGTAGCTGAGTTCAATCCAATTGAAATCCCCATCCAATTACCAGCAGATGGAATTATAGCAATTGCTCCTCTTATTGAGAATGAAATGATTATTGATCTTGTTGAGGGAGTTTCGAAGTCCGAAAATTTTATAGTTCCATCCATGGAACCAGAGGAAGATATAATCATAGCATCGCGATCTATATCAGTAATCAAAGGGATAATTTCTACTCCTGAGATGAAGGAAGGATTCCCCGAAAGAAAAGGAATTTCTCCTGGGGTAATATACGGGGATATGTTGATGAAAAATAATAAAGGAATTGCATTCTTCAAGACAGCCAGTACGACATCTGAAAACGTTGTCATCAATATACCAGTCGTAGAATTAATATGATTCGAGATGATGAGAGAAAATAAATGCTTGAACGTGAATAAAAATACAGAGGAATGTTTGGAAAGGAAAAATGAGATTTTGTTAAAATTAGATTCATCTGATTCAAATGAAGAAGAAGTGGGGTATACCAAAAGAATGATAGATATTAGCTCTGATTCATCCCATTTGAATGGAGAACTCACTCATACAGATGTCTTGAAATGTCGCATCAGACCATCTGATAATGCAGTCATTCATGAGAAACACTATAGATATCCACCGATGCATAAAGATGAGATTGCAAAACAAACAACAGAATTGCTACAAAATGATATCATTGAGCCATCATGCTCACCTTATAATAGTCCTTCATGGATCGTACCGAGGAAATCAGAGGAAGGAGCTCCTATGAAATGGAGATGAGTAGTTGATTTCCGTGAATTGAATGAACATACTATTTCGGATGCATATCTTTCACCTGACATGAATGATATTCTAGATCAATTGGGAGGAGCAAAATATTTTCCAACTTCCGATTTACAGTCTGGTTTTCATCAAATTTTGATGGAAGGCGAGGATGGGGAAAAAACTGCATTCACGACTCCTTACGGCCATTATCAGTATAAAAGAATGCCTTGCGTTCTGAAAAATGCACCCGCAATCTTTCAAAGATTGATGGATATCGTTTCATCAGGACTGCAAGGTACAGAACTTTTCATATATGTCGACGATATCGTTTTGTACGCGCGATCTTCAGAAGAACACTTAATTAAATTTGAAAGACTGGTAAAAAGGTTCCAAAAGTGAATCCAGAAAAATGTGGATTTTTACGAGAAGGAGTAATTTATTGAGGGCATGTGATAAGTCGTGAAGGAGTTATGCCAGGCCCGAAGAAGATAGTTGCAGTGAGAAATTTTCCAGTACCTCGAAATTTCAAGAATATCAAACAATTTTCTCAGGTCTCGCGGGATATTATCGTCGATTCTTAAAAAATTTTTCAGCGATCGCAAAACCTTTAACAGATTTATTGAAGAAAGAAAAACCTTTCGATTGGACTGATAAGCAACAGGAGAGTTTCAATACATTGAGGGATATTGTATGTTCTGATACAATTTTGCAATACCCAGATTTTGAGGAACCTTTCATTTTGACAACTGATGCTTCAGGCTATGCGATGGGTGGAATATTGAGTCAGGAAGAGATAGGGGAGGATTTGCCAATTTCATATTGTTCACGATTACTAAATACTGCAGAGAAAAATTATTCTATAATAGAAGAAGAATGCTTAGCTGTCGTATATGCAGTTCAATATTTCAGACTCTACCTCTACGGTAAACCTTTCATGATAGTTACCGATCATAAGCCTCTCCAATGGCTGCATTCGATAAAACATCCATCATCTAGACTGTGGAAATGGAGATTGAAATTCATAGATTTTGATTACAAAATAATTCACAAGAAAGGTGAGGCTAATGCAAATACTGACGCATTATCTCGAAACCCACCAGAAATCAAGCCTTTCCCAGTAACTTTGAAATCAGAAGACGAAATGTATCCACTCTTGCCATTAGGACCAAAGAAACGTACAAATGAAAAGAAACCTCAAATCACGGGGGCGATGAAATTGAAACCAGTAAAAAACCAAGCAAATAAATCACTTACACGTGAATTGAAGAGAAATAAAATAGAACAAGATGAATCATCAGAAATTGAGTTAGAGAATGAATCTGAAACCACAGAAAGTGGAAATTATTGTAGTGAACCTGAGTCTTTTGATGAAGGTCACAGTTCTTCGGATGGAATTGAGGAAAAGGGTATTGAGAATAATCAATCAAAACCAAGAATTATTAATGACGAAATTCTAGAAGAGAAGGTATCATTCAAGAAAAATGGGAGAGAGAAACATGATAATACTGGGGAATCAAACGTAGAACCATATATTACAAAAGACATAGAGGAGGATTTAGGTTTGACAAGAAACGAATCCATAGTAGATATCCAAAACGAAATTGGAAATAATAATCAGACAGGTTCACTCAACGATGGGGATAGAGAATCGAGAAGAATCGACGATATTAATTCAATAACTCCTGAAAGAGATGAATATAATTCTGATAGTCAAATCTCAGTCAACGAGGATATAGAATTAAAAACGCCAGAAGGGGATAAAAGTGATTTCGAAGAGAGATCAGATGACGATGAAAATGATAATTTCACTCATTCAGATAATTCCAGTACTGATTCGGAAACAGGAAATTCGGGAGAAGAAATTCTCGCAGATCTTAAGAGACGAGTGGGTGCTCAGAAATTATCTATTTCAGAAACTCGAGATAATATTTTATCAAAAATTGACAATCATGTAATTTTTCCCACTCAGAGAACTGAACCTCTGGATCCATTAACCAAACTTTATTTTGAAAATAAAAAGATAAATCAAATCAATGATTCAGTCTTAGGAGGAGTAAAAGTTCTTGAACAAGGAAATAAATATATGATCTCACTTGTTATCAAAGAAACTATCGGTCCCCCCATTGATTTTATTCATTTTTGGAGAGTCCATGAAAGCTTGGGAATCTGCAATTTTAGAATTCAATTTGAAATCTTCTTCCATGATCAAGACTACAGGAATGGAGGGATTATCTTGGGCAACAATTGAAGATGATATTTCAACTATCCTAGGTGAACATGATTTATCAATCACTGTCTGTAGTAATGACGTCATAATCCCAGCCGTAGAAGACAGAGAGAAAATAGTCAGGGAAACACATGACAGCTACTTAGGCGGTCACAAAGGGGTAACTAAAATCTTTCATCGATTGAGAAAACATTATCATCGGCCCAGAATGAAACAGGACATAGCAGAAGTGATTGATGAGTGTGAAAATTGTCAGTTGAGAAAGCTAGTCCGACATAAAACCAGACAACCTATGATTTGAACCGATACACCAGATAGAGGATTTGATAAAATTGCGATGGATATAGTAGGGCCAATACCAAGGGATAGAGATGGAAATAGATACTACTTATCCATAACTGATGTTTCGACAAAATTTCAAGATTGCATACCATCGGAAGGAATAAAGACTACCGACGTATTGGATGCATATACTGAGGATTTCTCCAAAATATTTGGACCCTCAAAATTCCTAGTTACTGACAGGGGAACAAATTTCGTAAACCCTCTGTCCAAAACAGTAATGAAAAAATATAGAATGAAACACGTAACGACCACTGCATATCATCCACAGGCAAATGGGACATCGGAAAGAGCTCATCATACAATCAATGAATATTCAAAACAAAATGCAAATAAGGAAAATTGGTCTCAGATTTTACCTCACGCTATTCATTCATATAACACTAGTGTCCATGAGTCAACGGGATTCACTCCATATGAGCTAGTTTCCGGATGCTTGCCTCGTGATATTGATCATGATCCATCTTGGGATGAAATTGAAGATCGAACATACCTCACTTACATTACAGAATTATTCGGAAAAATAAATTTTTCTCAACAGTGCGCTAGGGAAATGATATGGAAATCGAAGCTTAAGAATAGAAGGTATGATAATAAAAGGATGAATCCTCAAGAATATAGTGTAGGGGATCGGGTGTACAAATTGAGACCGATCATAAAGGGGAAGTTTGCTGATCAATATGAAGGACCATTCGAAATTACAGAAATTTCAGACAGATATAACATTGAATTAGATTTAGGAAACGGCAAAACCGTTATAGTTCACTCCGATAAAATAAGACACGCTGAATAATATAATAATTGATGATCAATAAAAGCTAAACATATGAAATATCATAAATAGTAATGATGAAAGGACATATAAATGAATGAGTAAATGAATAACAAAAAAAAATAATCATAATAAAAAAAGAGAACAGAAGAATAAGACAATATATAATAATAATAATATGAGATTCGACCGTATTTGAAATCTTCATTTCATACAATCTATTATGAGATTTCTATTTTCCGATCTTACTTTTCTTTCCTCTTTATTTTCTTCGCATTGCATGGAAATCAGAGAACATCTGGATAAATTCGGAATATTCGTTCCTTTTTTTTGTTTTAACAGACGGAATTCTCGAAGATACCACGATTTGATGTTCATGAACTACCCGATGTGTTCGCAGCTTCGGTTTCCTATATGATTTCTATTAATAACTTCGAGGTGAATCCAGCACTACAGGCTGAAAGGAATCGTCCTCTGAACAAGAGGCTTCGTGAATCGAGGAGGGTGCTTCGTACCCTGGACGGACATAGATATTCTCACGGGAACCATGCCGTCAAAGGGAAAATGCTACCTACGGGATATTCCTTTGTAGTGAAAATCAGTGCAGGATGGGTCAGGGCTGAAATTGTAGCCCAAGTAAACGAAGCAGAAGACTTGGAGTACATTGAGGATGACACTAATAATGAGGATGTGCGAAGGCAAATCTACAAAGTTTTTATGGGAGACGTGGGCTGCACCAGGTTGGTCTGGGGAAATTCCATCAGGGAAATATGTGATCCATATGAAACGATCCCATGGCAGACCATTCCTGCAGCCCTCCATCATTTGGACCCGCCCTTACCAGGTAGATGGCCTGCTAGTAGGGTACAATTCTCACTCTAAGGACCTCACAAATCACACCCGTAACAGCAATTCACGCGTAAAAGGCAATTAAGAACAATAAAAATCGAATATAGCGATATAAAGTATTTCCTAGCGAAGAGAAGCGATATAAAACCATGTAGCGAGAAAGCAAGAGAGCAGCTTTCAGCACACAACTATCTATCACCTCATCGAAACGCTTCGCAACGACTGACTACGTTCGGTGATTTCCGAACTGGAGTCTATCGCACGAGTCATACACCCTTACACACATACTTGAAACTATTGAGGTATATGATGATACGAACGTATCTTGCTTTGAGTTCAGATTCCAGCGCGTTCAAATTCACCGTTTCCACAACATCGGTGCTTTGAAATATACGGGAATTGCATATCGCAGGTGTGATTCGAACAATGAGTAGGAGAGGATCTTTCTCATTTTCCATGGAGGATATGCTGAAACTTGAGTGAGTTAGTAAGAAACCATTCTTAGTTTTTTGCATAGTTGAGTGGTATGCCTCTCCCATTTCAAATTTTCATCCGAATATATACCCAGACATTTCACATATTCACTGTATGTTCACTTTTCACAATCAATGCATGAAACTGACATTTTACAGCCCAGAGGGTGCATGGTGATAGAGTTTCCTGGTATAGTTTTCCCTGGGTCTATTCGGTGTTGTGAAAAACGATTGTTTGTGTCTTGTCGGGGTTTATAAATATCACAGGCCTGCGAGGTTTTTCCCCCTTGGCACTGGTGACCATTTTCCGAAGTAATTTGCTGCGTAGAATCCGAATCCGGAGCCAGAATTGGGCTATCACGTCAGGATTTTGAGATATCTGAGGGTAAATACGCAAAAAATGCGGTTTTTCGCTACTTTTGAGGTTATGTACAGGACGCATAAAATTTTTTTGATCTTTTCTCTCAACTTCATCAATTTGCACTACTCTTCCCGTTTAAAATGAGCTATTGAACGTTCATGTACGATTTTTTCTCGCAAAGTTACGACCATTCTAAGTTGTGTAATATGTCCCAACAACAGAATGAGTATTCGCATTTATTACACTGATCGACAATGAAATTCTCCTTCAAATGAAATTCTCTTTTCTGAAGTAATTTTCTGCGTAGAATCCAAATCCGGAGTCAGGATTGGGCCATCGCGTAAGCATTTCAAGATATTTAAGATTAGGTCCACGAAAAATGGGTTTTTTGATTACTTTGGAATTCATGTACTGAGTGCACAATTTTTTTTAGTCTTTTCTTCTAATTGCATCATCCAGTACTACTCTTACTCTTCAAGATAAGCTATCAATCGGTGACCTACAATTTCTCCTTGCAGAGTTACGAGTATTCCAAGTTGTGAAATATATCCCCAAGATTATAATATTTCTAGGATCTCCTGAGGGTGCTGCCAGGATATATGGGAATGAAAATTCTAATTTTCTAATATGATATTCTTATTCAGCGACCCAAAAACTTATATGTTCACATATTCAAGGAAAATTTCCCTTCAAAACAATGGGTTCCCCAAAGGGTTGATAATTCACAGACCTGCGGAATATAAGTTTTTATTTTCCCTTCGAACAATAATGGTTCCTTTCCAGGTATTCAGATTGTGGAACTAAAATATAACGCCAGTTTTTTTACAGCACATCGGGATTCATTTTTATGTGAGATATGAATATTTACAGTTTTTTAAACAATTTGTACGAACGAAAAATATATACGTTTTATATAAAATTCAGACATGGGGCTGCACTGGTTTCACACAAGACCTAAGATACTAGATAAATCAAAAGGACTTATGATATCTTTTTCTAGTTTCTTCAAAACTTCTGTTTGATGTTTCTGTTGTACTCATGATTCGGTTCATCTCTCTTTAACATCCAGCAATAGTCAGCCATCATTCTAACGTCCCACCTTCCTTGATATCTGGTCTCCATAACCTTAAGGTCTTGATGAAATCTCTCCCCTTGCTCTTCACTGACAGCACCAAGATTCTCGGGGAAGGAGTCAATATGGGAATGCAAATAATGGAGTTTTATACTCATATTACAACCCAGGATTTTGAAATTGTTAAGCATGCTGTTGACTATATTTTCATAATCAGGGCTTTTTCTGTTCCCTAAAAAATGTTGTACGACTTCCTTAAATGACTTCCAAGCGAGCTTCTCGGTTTTATTCATAGTTTTTTCAAAGTCAGGATCTTGCATCAATTTCCTTATGTCTGGACCAACAAAAACGCCTTCTTTTATCTTCGCATCCGATAAATGCTTGAATTTATCACATAAATATTTGAAACAAAGACCATCTTTAGGCAATGCCTTTACGAATTGCTTCATAATGCCTAATTTGATATGAAGCGGAGGTAGCAGAATTTTGGAGCGGTCAACTAGTGTTTCGTGTACAACATTTTTACTTCCAGGGTTCAATGATGCTCTCTGTGGCCAATCTTTCTGGATCCAATGTCGTGCTCTATTCCTACTATCCCATTCACATAGAAAACAGGGGTATTTTGTATACCCTCCTTGTTGACCAAGCAACATAGTTAATATTTTGAGATCACCACATATAGTCCAGTTATGATTGGAGTAATTTATTTTTTTGAGGACGAAATCCAAATTTTCATAACATTCTTTCAAATGAGTAGAATGTCCAATAGGCAAAGAAGCAAATTTATTACCATTATGTAACAATACTACTTTGAGGCTCCGTTTCGAAGAATCTATAAAAAGTCTCCAATCATTTGGATTGTATTCTACATCAAACATTTTGAGTAGGCCAGGCACATCACAACAATACACTAAATTTTTTTCTTGAGCAAAATACGGTAGAAAATCCTTCTCTCTATTTCTATACCAATAAAAGTTCGTTGTAGGATCCAGCATGTTTTTTTCTTTCAATCTGGAACCGAGTAATTCCGCAGCATCTTTCGGAAGATTAAGATCTCTTGTCAAATCATTCAATTCACTTTGAGAAAACAGTGGTGGTGTTTCGTTGCACTCGTAATATTCATCGTCAGGATCTGAAGTATTCATTATAGCCTCTTGAAATAAACTAGGATCAGATGAAAATGGTTGGGCAGGATGGCATAACTCTTTGCTATCAGGATCTTTATACGTAGGTAAAATGAGAGACCGAATATCAGGATAACTTATCGCTGCTTTATTTTTAGAATTAAATCCTTTTATGCTTGAACAGCAGAAGTAACAATCGTTGATATGATTTTGCGGTTCCATCCAAATCATTGGAGTCTGTAAACTAAAACAATGTTTTTCTCCTCTTGACCATTTCCGAAGTTCACGTACACATGTCGAACACACTTTATGAGGCGCCCATTGTTTGTCTTGGTTTTTTATGTTGATTTTGAAATAGCTATCGTATAGTTCTTCAATACATTTAGAAATTATTTGTTGCTGTCTCTTTATTACATAATTTCCACATATGTAGCAGAAGTTATCTGGAGCATTGATACATTTTCGAGAAGCCATTTGTGAAACTTTTTTTTAAATACACGAAATTCACAACAATTACTGGACACTCGATACTTGTACACGGAGGAAAAAATTAGAACAACAATCAGTACATTCCGAGTGAATTAGTGGAATAATGTCTGAACATAGCAACAAACAATCTACGATCTCAGCAGTGCTGGCTCGAAGGATATTACCGCCCGGCGCGTGAATTTTGTAGGCGTCCGATTATAATAGTGTAGCATATTGCATAAATATATATTTATGTGATATGCTATAAGCATTTTCTACCGTATTTCGCTCAAGAAAAAAATTTAGCGTATCGTTGTGATGCGCCTGGCCTACTCAAGGTGTTTCATGTAGAATACAATCCAAAGTCAATCCCCTTCATTCATTCAACATTTTTCTGAAGCATTTTGGTGCGCTGAATCCGCATATGGCTCCAGAATTGCTATATCACGTCAGGTATTTGGGATATTCCGACCTAAAAATGTGGAAAACACTGTTTCTTGGCATATTTGAGGTTCCGTAAAGTCGAAAGGTAATTTTTTTCACAAAACCAATAGATGCACCTCAAAGTATCAGTCATCCTCTTCCAAATGCCGTTGAGTTTGCTGAAATATCTTTTTTTTTCATTGAGATACGACAATTTTAAATTTGTGCGCTCATGTACTCAATAAATAGGTGGAGACACAATTTTCAAACTGTCGTATCTCAATGAAAAAAAAAGGTATCTGAGCAAACTCAACGGCATTTGGAAGAGGAGGACTTATACTTTGAGGTGCATGTATTGGTTTTGAGAAAAAAAATTACCCTTCGACTTTACGTAACCCCAAATATGTCGAAAAACAGTGTTTTTCACATTTTTAGGTCGAAATATCTCAAAAACCTGACGTGATAGAGCAATTCTGCAGCCAGATTCGGATTCAGCGGATCAAAATGCTTCGGAAAAAGATATTATTGTTTGAGGGGGAAAAAAAAAGTCAAATTTCGCAGGCCTGTGTATTCTATGATTATACATAGATTTGTAAATTCCGCAGATATCGTCTTGTATAAAGGCCACCGCATCACTGAGGTTCAAGTGAGCAACCTGGAGCCCCATGCCATCGGCAAAGATGTGAATGCTCGAGTTTAACTCTGAATTACATACATGATTGAGGTATATGTTAGAGAGGAGAGGTGATAGGACGGCACCTTGTATTACTCTGCATATTTTATCTATATTTGAACTGTTATATATATATCAATTTTTGTGGATATAGTTCGGTCAGAGAAATAGTTGATGAGGAATTTCAGTGCTTTGCCTCCTATCCCGATGTATTCTACCTTTCTTGGGAGTAGCCGTTGAGTCTACAAATAACCCAATGACGCACTTTTTACGACCTAGATTTTGGTAGCATTGATTTGTATAGTTTTCAAGTGATAAAATGGTTGATTCTCTTGGGATGAATTTGTTACGTCCCGCGATTTTTCGACCTCAAAATGATGCTCTTAGAGTATCATTTTGAGGTGGATTGCGAGACTTTTCGCCCGCCTTTCTCCTGACCACGCGTTTTCGCGAGCCCGGAAGCGAGAATTTCGCAACTCTCTCGATCGTCTCTCTCTTTACCTCACCATCTTGAATTCTTTCTTCCTCTCTGCCCCGTGCGTTCACACGTACGAAGTAGAGAGATCTTCTTCCCCACCCTCACACTCTCACGTAACGCTGCTTGGAGTCTCACGCATACACGCTTATCCGTGTGTGCGTGTGACTCTTCGTTGCATGCGTTACGAGTGTACTGTGCCTATTGTTCCCTTCCCTACCTTCTTCTTTCAACACCTTTTTTTCAGGATTGTCGAGAGGCGGTCTCGGGAAGGTTTTCCAGCATTTCTCATAGTCCATCCATGTTACCATACCCGACTTCAAATAATATTCCAACATTCCTTTCCTTTGAGAACACTCTAATTGTTCTCGGCTGGTCACACACGTGCATCGTCGATGTTGAGGTCAGCAAAAATCTGTCCTCGACAGCGATAAGGCACGTGTGAGACACATCAGCGCCGAGACCCACCACCGGATTTCTTCGAATTGCGACGTTGGGTTGAGGTGCTGACCACGCCGGGAAAAAAATTCCTCCCACCTTCTTTACTCCATCATTTATTTCCTTCACCCCCTTCAGGCCCCGAGATCGTCGTTCGACAACGCCCTGTTAGTCAGTCTTTACTCAATTTTTCACCACGTAAGTTTTCCGCGTTGTATCTCTCCTCCTCTCTCTCTTCAGGGAGCCACGGTGACCAACGGTTGACAACCGCCAGAAAATTTCAACAGCGGTCTATGTTTTTCCCTGTATAAATAAACAAGAAATGTGCATTTGCATCTATTTCCCAAATCATGAAGGGATGAATTGCCTTTGTAGGAGAATTCTGGGCCCTCCCGCTTGCGAGATAGATGCGATCCCAGAAACCTTTTTTATGGCGTGTTGGGCTCCATATGATCTCCGGGAGTTTTTCCTGGAGAGATTAAGGAAGCAGAGTCTCGTTCGTGTCGCGCGTGAGAATTTCTAATGTTTCCCCTCTTTGTTGTTTCTTTTTAGTGTAGTAAAACGTGTGCCAGAATTGGTTATCCTTCGTGAAATCTAAAAGTGACAACTTTCGGACATTTCGCCAGCGGAATTATAATTATCAAAGGCCCTCAAAAACTGGTAAGTTTCATGGTTACCCTTTATTATGCTTTCCTTCCCCTATCTCCCCCCTTTCTGCCAAATTTCCTCCCGTCGCTAACCTACGCCAACCTACGAATCATTAAAGTTCAAGGGGACCGTCTACATTAGAGGGTCAAAAAAATCTTTCTTTTATTTGCTCTATTCAAAAGTATATCATTCATAGAATATCCTCCCAAAATTTCAAGTCGAAATTCGCACGGAAAGTGGTCGAAATAGTATATATAGTGTGCACGCTTTGAGTGCTCCAGACGCTACGAGCGTAGCGTCAGGTAGTAAGCATTTGTAACGGTCGGAAAGCGAAAGTGTAAGAAGTTGTGGAGAGCGAATGTGTAAAGCACGTAGAAAAACGTATGGAGACTCGGCTCCGCAACATGAAAAAAGAGAAAAAACTTGGAGGTAAAGGAAAACTCACCGATGGTTTAATTGGAGAAATAACAAAATATTATGGTCCTGCTATACTGAGAAATAGCGATTCTGTTGAGAACATGGAGGAAAGTGTAATGGCAACGTATTGGCACATGGTCTCAACAGACGAAAATCCAAGAAACGAAAACTGCCCCGCAGGAGAGACCAGCTGGTGCAAATTTCGGGTAGCAGAGAGCCGAAGACTTGAGTATACCCACCCACCTCCTTCAAATGATACTGTAGCTGAAAAGATTTATCCAATATTTCAAGATTTGTCAAGAAAAGATTTACTACAGAGATGCTTAGGTGGGCACACTCAAAACACAAACGGAAGTTTCAATGCCACAGTTTGGCGGTTGGCACCTCAACACCTTCATTGCGGCCGCAAAACAATCGAAACCGCCGCTTGGATTGCCGCTGGAATTTTTAATGGAGGCTATATTTCAGTTTTTAAAATAATGGAAAACATGAACATGACTATTGGGCCAGTTTGCCGCGAAATTACTTTTATGAAAGATGAAAGTCGGCAGAAAAGTCAACAACGCCACAGTCGATGTCTTCACCAGCCCGCAGCACAAGTGGCAAAACAATACCAGATAGACAAAAATGAATTGTTTGAAGAAGAGGAAGGTCTTTGATATGGAGCAGGCATAGCAGATTGATGAGAAAATCAAGGTGAGTGAGCGTGAAAACAGTTTTATCAACTACTTTTCACGTACGAGAACTTTAAACGCGTTTTCCTCGAAAGTACTTTTTTCAAATTGGCGTGCACGATTACTCAAAAACTTCACAAGGGATCGACTTGATTTTTTTTTTAAATTCAAGCTTATTCAATTGCCTTCTAGGTGAACTGGAAAAGTCAGACGAAATTATTGCGAGAAGAAATTATCAACAAAAAAAGACGAAAATTTCCCCCAAAAAATCAATTTTTTTGTTCAAACAACTTTTTTTTTATCAATTTTGAAGAATTTATATTTTTCTTCAGTTCATCTGATAACTGTATTCATGAGCTTCGGAAATCTCCGTCATTTATGTGTTTCAGATAATTCTACGAGCCGCTATCCTGCACGCCGTGAAGATAGAATTTTGGAAGGCACCGACATATGAGGATTATCAACACATGTTCGAATGAATGAAATCGAATGAAAACAATTCTTCTGTACACCTTTACATATGCTAAATATACGGTAAAAATTTCAAACACATTCATCAGCTAGTTTCGTTCGAAAAAATTCACAAAAAAGTGATTAACCTTGACCGTCTAATGTAGACGGTCCCCTTAAGTTCAATACACGACCAATACTTTAGAATCACGTCGTTTATTGTACACAAGATCTAGAATTTGTTGCAATCACGTTTTGTGAAAAAGTGGAATCTTTTCCTTCGTTCTTTTCCTTCTTGAGAATTATTTCGAGTAATTTAGACCATGTGTATCTTCATTTATTCCCCCCGTTGTCCAATTCCTTGATCGACCTTGCCACTCGGGGCCGATGCAATCCATAAATTTATCCAGAAGGGGTAAAGGTTGCGGTGAGCTTGACGAAAGAATAAAGGTCTCGCTCACGCCGTAACGAATTCATATTGGTTTTCTTTTATGATTTCGAAATCTGAGCAATATTTAAGTAGTTTTTCATTCATATATGTTTCAAGAATTTGAAGGAGAGAGTTAATGCTACCCATAGGTCTGTAATTTTCTGTTTCAGATTTGTTTCCTCCCTTGGATAAGGGAATGAGCGTAACCCCTAGTGAGGATCGAGGATAGAAATGGATAGAAGAATTCGTATTCGCTTCTATTCACTTTCAACGTCATTGTCTGCACCACTTTTGGACATCGACCTGGATAGAAATTTGGTTTATCCATTTCAATCCATAAAAATGGATTAGGAAAAGTGAGGATCGAGAATAGAAAAGGATGAGGAAATTTGTATCCATTTCTACCCACTTTTAATGTCATTTTCTGCACCACTTTTGGACATTGACCTGGATAGAAATTTGGTTTATCCATTCTTATCCATGAAAATGGATTAGGAAAAGTGAGGATTGAGAATGGAAATGGATAAGGAAATTTGTATTCATTTCTACCCATTTTCAATGTCATTTTCTGCACCACTTTTGGACATTGACATGGATAGAAATTTGGTTTATCCATTCCATTCCATAAAAATGGATTAGGAAAAGTGAGGATCGAGAAAAGGAATGGATAAGGAAATTTGTATTCATTCGTACCCACTTCCAATGTCATTTTCTGCACCACTTCCGGACATTGGCCTGGATAGAAATTCGGTTTATTCATTTCCATCCATGAAAATGGATGAGGAAAAGTGAGGATTGAGAATAGAAATGGATAAGGAAATTTGTATTCATTTCTACCCACTTTTAATGTCATTTTCTGCACCACTTTTGGACATTGACCTGGATAGAATTTCGGTTTATTCATTTCCATCCATGAAAATGGATGAGGAAAAGTGAGGATTGAGAATAGAAATGGATAAGGAAATTTGTATTCATTCCTACCCACTTTCAATGTCATTCTCTGCACTGCTTTTTGACATCAGGCCTGAATAGGGATTTGTTGTATCCGCTTTAATGTATCAAAATGAATCATAGTTTAATTGGGTTCCCATTTGAATTGAATATTATTTGAATGTCATTTTATATTTCAATTGTAATAAGATTCCTTCATCTCTTCTAATCCCAAAAAATGGTTTCAAGTTTACATCTGTTCATTCATTCTAATCTTCAATCAAATATGAATCCACTCTATCCATTTCAATATATTAGAATGGATTAAAGTTGATTATGATCTTCAATGAGGATCAAATACCATTCTGAATGTCACTTTATCTTTCGATTGTAATGGAATATCTTCATTCTAAACAATCCCAGAAGATGAATTCAACAAAATATATGTTGATTCATCCTGATTAAAAATTTGGATATTGAAATGGATAGGGGATTAAAAACGATTGAAACGGATTCAATGTCTATACCATGATCAGTATAAGAATGGATTTCATCATCACGACTTGAAAATTCATTAGATGAATCAAAAATGATGTATACCGGATTCAGTATTGAAAAGGATAAAGATTCGAATGGATAAATTGTATTGAATTTTGTTCCCCTCCCATGGATACACTTACATCGGAATGGAGTTCGGATTGAATTGGATGGGATTTTCAGGTCACTTGGAATCCATACAGATTATCGGTTTTGAGGGATTCAATTGGAAAAGAATCGTATTTCGAATCTGAGTTTGAAATGAATAGGTGATGAAGAATGGTTGAAACGGATTCAATGTCTATACCGTAATCAGTATGAAAATGGATTGAATGATCGCGACTTGAAAATTCATTACATTTAACAGGAAGTACATCCCAAATTTAGCATTGAAAAGGATGAACGATTCAAATAGGTAAAAATGCATTAAATTTTTTTACACTGTCATGAATACAATTATATTGGAATGGAATTCGGAATGCATTGGATAGACTTCCCACTTCTCTTGGAATAGACGTCATAGAAATAGATTCAAATGGATTCAGAAGGATGGAATTTCAATTCATTCAGTGCCGGGTCAATGGTTATCGAGACCCTTGGGCGCTTAAGAATATGAGGCCCCTTGTAAGGAAATTTCTTTAGGGTATTCTCTTTTTTTTTAACTTCGAAAAATTTGAGCCCCCCCCCCCCCCCCCGGAGCTCGAGGCCCCTGGCCCAGGTCCATCTAGGCCCATACATCAATCCGGCACTGAATCCATCCCAATCCATTCCTATTCTCCATTTTCACCAGGGACATGTTTCAAGTTCAGTGGGAGGGAGCCATGTTACACGATCAGATTGGAGAAATGTGATAAATTTGGTTTCAGAGTATTCTGGCTTGATTTTACATCTCTCAGAAGGATACCATCGCTTCCCGTATTGCATTCTGAGTTCATATTTTGTATGGTTTTCTCTGTTCCTGCTTAACGTGGGTTTTAGATGAAAACTAGCTGACCCATCACTGAATGATGACAATGTGTCATTGATCGTATATTTATCATATTCAAATTTGTCTCGAATTGTTTTGATTTTTTGTTCAAACTCTGAATTGAATTTCTCACATAATTGCGGTATGTTATCAGGCTTGAAATTCGATAGAATTCCTTCTGTTGCGCTTTTTTTCCATAATGATTCAATTCACGATTGCCCAGGTTCCCTTCTTATTATTTGAAGTACTTTTAAATTTATCGCAGTAGTGGTTTTTTTTTATTCCGAATATTCGACGTTAATTTGTTCCAAGTCATTTTAAACCCATTTTCCAACTCTTGATTGTGTTTGTCTGTTTTGAGCTTCCCTCATGAAACATTTTTATGTTTGACCATATCTTTGATCTCTCTAGTTATCCATCCTCTCTCCTCTACATGTGTGTCTAGTTTAAATTCACGAGTGCTTGTCTTATGAATTTCATTGAATTCTTTTGTGAGTTCATCATAGATTTCAATTTCGTCATCTATTTGAAGTGGGTGGGTCCAGTCTAATTTTTCTATATTTTTTTGCACTGCGTCATGATGAATATATTCAAATATGTTGTTATCTGTGCTTTGCAAGTGATTTGATTGTGATTTTGTATCAGTAAAAATTGAACATCCTGTTATGTAGTGGTCAGCAATTTTATGATGAATAACGAAAGATTCCATATGATTTTGTTGTACGTTAGAATTAATGTGGTCTATGCATGTTGATGAAAAGTAGATGATGGTGTGTTCCTCTCTTGTTGGAGTGTTAATGAGTGTAATTAGTCCATTTGTTACCAGAATATTCAGATATTTATTCGATAAACTAGATTGATCATCAATGAGGTTGATATTGATATCTCCTAACATGATTATTGTGTTTTTCCTTCTTTACATGTGGTCAGTAATAATTTATCTAATTCATCTATGAATCCTATGGTGCAGCCGGATGGAGGTCTATAAAATACCAGAAGGGTGCAATCTCCATTGTAACACATGAGCTGGAAAGTTCCGGGCCTAACAAAGAAAACATGGTTTCGTTTTGTTCGAGATTAGCTTGATTCATCGACGTAATCTCCATCAAGAACAACGCGATCATTCCAGCGCTGCTCTAACATTTAAATACCACTCTTGTAGAACGATTTATCTTTTGCTCCAAAATAGGCCTCAGATTCAGCGATGACACTAGTTTACAAAATAAAAAAAATTGCCTGTACATTGAATGCTATTATTTTTTTGCTATGCATTTTGGCTCGCTGAACTCGAAAATCACAGTAAAAAATTTTTTCATGGATAGGTTTGCGAATGAAGAGGTTTTTTGATTTTTCAAATTTCTTTCCGATGATAGTTTTACTATTTGAGGTATATCTCTGGCTATAAATGGCCCATCTGGTTGCATGAGGTCTCAAATTGAATTTCCAATGGATGTCATTACCGTTGTCACTAATCAATTGAGCAGTTTGAGTGCAACGCACCAAAATATGTGGAAAATCATGTTCTTGAAGGAAAATGAAAATGGAAAAGTCACTTTTTTGCCGAGGAAAAATAGAAATCATGGAAATATGTTCAGTTACGTATTTTCTACGTGAAGTCCGTGCTCTCACGGAGAAAACGAGGTATTTACAAAAGGAAATTCATGGAACATTACCGAAGTTACAATCGTTTATGTACAAGTACCAAAATTCAGCTTTTTTTTATCCTTGGACTCCTATCTTATTCATAGCGTAACTCAAGTTTGATTGATTTGATTCATCTTTATTTCCATATTTTGATGTGATATGAGTTCATTGGAGATAATTCTGACTCCTCGATTGTCGTTTATTTTTTGTTACATCTGTTTCTCTTGCCCTTCTTTGTTCAACGCTTTCACGAAGTTTTTCAGAGGCCCCAGTTTGATGTGTAATGGTGGGAAGATAATGTTTTCTCTTTCCACGAGAACCACATATTTGATATTATTCTCACCCACTGCATGGTTTTTTCTTCTCAGCCATTGTTTTTTTTTATCATGATGTGCACGATCACGACTATCCCAGAGACATAGGAAACAACAATACTTTGTGTATCCTTGTTACATTCCAGATAGCATGCCCACTACTCTTGAATCAGAACAAATCTTCCAATCGTGTTTTTCGTACTCGATAAATTCCAATAATTTGCCCATCGTCTCATAGGATTCTTTAGCATTAACAGCATGTGCAATGGGTATCGACGGTTTTACGTTTCCGTTATGCAAAAGAACTGCTTTTGCATCATATGACTGTTTGAGTTCCTCGAAAAAAACCAGAAATGTTCTCGCAAAAGCATTATTTCATCTCTCGTTTTATAATACATTGAGTAAACCTTGTCACGGTCTCTGTAATCCGTTATTCTAACATTCGCAGCCACAAAGTTATATTGTTTCATTCGAGATGCATGCAATTCCGCTGCCTCTTTGAGGAGGTTGAAATCTCTCACCCGATCATTCAACTCACCTTGAGTCAGAAGATTATGCTTTTCAGTAGCATAAAAATCGCTATCACTATTCGTTTCCGTATCGTGTAATGAATCGTCACCAATTTCAAGGGCAGGTGATTTGGGACATTTCGGAATGACAAGTGTATCTGAGTGTGGTATTGGGAACGTGGCATATTGTACATTTGCGTAATCCCATCGCATATTTTTTCCAAAACCTGTCTGTTTGCTTAGGCGAAAATAGCAATCGGTTGCATGACACAACGGTTTTTTCCACATCATTGGTACACCAAATTTCATTAGCCGCCTGATTCAAAAACGAAACTGGAATCCATGATATAATCATATACACTGAGAAAAATTTGGTTGTATAATTTCCCATCATTGATGAGGAATCAAGGTTATGACCTGAAAACCACAAAATGTGTTATCAAAGCTGATAAATTCAACTGTCCTTCAGTTGAATCCACAATACAAACGAGTAACATTCAGGACAGAAGTGAGTGAAGATAGCTGTAATTGCTGCATAGTTCATGCACGTTCGACAGCATATTTTCAGGTCATAATATACTCAATTTATTATGAATGATGGAAAATTATACATGCACATTTTTCTCATTGTAAATTAGTATATACTATACTCAAGCTGTAGATTTGACATCCAATTATTACTCAATACATGCCCTGTCTAGCCAGAAGCCCATTCTACGAGATTCATATGGCATGAAGAGCATACAATACTTGGTGTCCATGGTTCATTAAGATTTTCAGCTTTCATTTTGAAATATTGTAGATAATGATCTTGAAGGGGGTTAGTGAATGTTTGGCGGTTCTTTCCCAAGACATAATCATCGCATACGTAGCAAAAATTGTCCGGATGATTTGCGCATTCGAAATGGATGGGGGCCGAATCAACGAAAGGACAAATCAACGAAACCATTGGTTGAAAAGGAAGAGATGTATAATGTATGATGTCTTATTCTTCCCAACTAACAATTTCGTTGATTGGGCCCCCATCCCCCGAAATGTCGTTTCCTTTCACTCATGATATATAAAATGGATTGGAAAATGAAATCGTAATGTCACAACACAAACATCGATTTAAACAATTTGACGGGATACAGTAACACACAGATGTAAAATGTCAGAGGAACAAATGCCGCAAAAAAACAAAAGACGATTAAAAAGCTGAGATTATTTCTGATTCATCCATGTTGTATCGAAATATCATAATAAAAATCATTCAAATCGATCAAACTTGAGTATACAAACTATGAATAAGATAGGATGTCCAAGGATGAAGAAGAGCTGAATTTTGGTACTTGTACATAAACGATTGTAACTTCGGTAATGTTCCATGAATTTCCTTTTGTAAATACCTTGTTTTCTTCGTGAGAGCACGGACTTTGCGTAGAAAATACGTAACTGAACATATTTCCATGATTTCTATTTTTCCTCGGCAAAAAAGTGACTTTTCCATTTTCATTTTCCTTCAAGAACATGATTTTCCACATATTTCGGTTTGTTGCACTCAAACTACCTGATTGATCAGTGACAACGGTAATGACATTCATTGGAAATTCAATTTGAGACCTCATACAACCAGATTGACCATTTCGAGCTCGAGATATACCTCAAATTGTAAAACTATCATCGGAAAAAAATTTTTTGAATGGAAAAAATCCATAACTCGAAAACCTATCCATAAAAAATCGTTTCACTGTGATTTTCGAGTTCAGCTAGCCAAAATGCATGAGCAAAAAATAGTCGCATCGAATTCATAAAATGGCCGTAAACTAGTGTTATCAACAACGACACCTTGTTTCCTTATTCATTTAAATTCGAACTGAATCAATTCCCTGAGTTAAATCAAATTTTCTAATTTGTGTGTAACAAATTCTCATATTGAAAAATAACGTTCCTCTTTCTCCAGAAATGAAGAACAAGATTCAAGTTCATTGAGATCAATTAATAAAAATTTCATTTTTCGGATGAACCATCAATGGAATTCATCTAAAATTCTTATTCTTCTGAATTTCCTTTTAGTTAAAATTCAACTTAATCAGAAGATAAAAATGCTGCAAGCCAGAGTAGATAGCTGCAGAAAATGAATAAAAATCAATCAGCTCAGGATCCGTTCTGAAACTCTTCCTCCCAAAGGACCCCTGAGGAGGAAGTTTATTTCAAATTTAATGAATGACAAAAAGGAGTTGGAGAAAATCGTCCATGATTCAGAAGGAAATTGTTCAGGAGTTCGTTCGATGTCAGGAACAATTCTAATGTATAGAATAATCCTCGTGAAATTTATTAATAAGCAACCAACAATAGTCAACCAAACAACTCTTACCCAATTCCAAATTCCCGGATTCAAGTGATAGGAAAAGGGTTAAGTGAATTCTTTTCACTAGTATAAACTCTGAAAATCTGATAGATCATTTCCTTACCAGTAAGATTCTTGCACAAGAAAGGTCCATTAGAAGGAAAACGTTAACAAAAGATCTTTTCTTCAAAACCTTTTCATAAGGAACATATATTTATATATATATGCATATATATAAATATGACAAAACTCTTCAAACTAAACTCTCATAATTTCAACTCATATGAAATTTTTCCTTTTCTCCATTAGTGAGTTATTTTTCCTCACTGGACAAACCTCAGAAGAAAAATAAGAAAATTTTTTCCTCTTTTTTGTTACGATTCTCTTCAAATTACAAAATTAATCAACTGTGACTAGTTTATTTTTTTTTCTCTTCTCTCCAAACTGATTCAATCTAATATCAAATTCAAGAAGAATCACACACGACACAACACATAAAACAAACACACTACATCCATCGTGATACACGAAGTAGGATATGCATTTCGTATATTTCAGCATAAAACTAACAATTTTTCATTCGATATTCCTTTCCCCAGTCCTTTTAAAGGTCTTTCCTGTCTAAAGTAGGGTACCAAAGGGAGCACCGAGCTCGATGACTCGATGTTTTCCTTATCTTATACAGCCAAATGTTATATGAAAAACTGAGAATGATAGTTTTGACGTAACAGTGATTATGTGTAATCACGTCTACGTCTGATCGTACTCATTTTTATAAAACGCTGGTAACTGAGAAAAATTAGGAATTCGGTTAATCGCATTCTCACACTCCTGGAAACATCCTTGAGTCACAGACAGTGGGGAGAAGATATCTTCAATGCATTCTTCAACAGTTCGAATGAATGAGGTTATGAATAATTTCGAAACTAAAACTCCATTCAGATACAATTGGAATTTCAATGTATTTTGCTGTGACGTGAATGACTTTTGTTTCCATTACGTTCGATTGGAAGTTCAATCGGAAATTCGCAACAGTGTAGTAATCACCAGAATGGACCTCGTTCACATTCAAAATGTACTCACACCAAAAAATCACCCAATTTTAATCAGGAAAATTGAGAAAATGGAATCCACCAAATTGGTTTTGGAGAATAATATTGCAAAATTGAGCTGCGCAACATTATCATATTGCGCATTATATATCAACCCAAGCTCAAGCGGTATTACCGAATTAATGATGATGCATCATCATCGGGATGGGGCATTTAAAGTGTCGCGGGCGTTTTTTCCAAAAATAAAATGAGAAACGAGAAAATTTTTCGGACAAAAATTGTAGGGTATCGAGGGGGACATCCGATGGTGGCCTTGGCTTTGACCTCAAATTTCATCTTCAAGGACATTCTGAGGTCAACTCTTGTTTTTTAAATAGCATCTCATATTTTTTACTGCAGATTTGGATTCTAGGTCAAAAACCAAGAAACTTTTGTCTGAACCATTTTCCTGAAATCCGCAAAGATGGCGCTCTAATCGATATTGTTCCATAGTGAATCTGACATTAGAATAACTCGAAAACGAAGGGTCTTGGAGGAGAATGTTTCGGACAAAAGTTGTCTGATTCCAAGGGGGACCCCTTGAACTGAAACGGAGGTGATGGGGTATAACAGACAAAACACAACACATTTCAATCGTCCACATCACTTGGATAATTTTAATGCAGTAGATGCTCAAAATGATGGCCTTCGACTTCAATACACATTTAAAAACGTTTTACAAAACATTGCTGAACTCGTGCTAAGATATCTTCATTGATGCTCGCGCATGCATTGATGATTCGTTGACGCATATTCTCAGGTGTAGTCGGTGCTTGTTGATAAACTGTGTCTTTTATGTATCCCCATAAAAAACAATCTGGAGAAGTAAGATCCGGAGAACGGGCAGGCCAATGAACTGGTCCACGACGTCCTATCCATCGTCCAGGATAATCTCTGTCCAATATTTCTCGAGCTGTGACTGCATAATGGGATGGACAACCATCGTGTTGATACCACATATTCAATCGTTCCTGAATAGGTATGTCTTCAAGTAATGTTGGAAGTACTTGATCTAAGAAATGTCTGTACTTCTCTTCATTTAGCGTATCTGCAATGAAGTACGGTCCAATTACTCGAGATCGAAAAATACCACACCAAACATTCACAGCCCATTGTCTTTGATGCTCTACTTGACGTAACCATCTTGGATTTTCTGTCGCCCAGTAATGCATATTATGTCGATTTACTTGACCATGATTGGTGAACGTCAACTCATCAGAAAATAATATGTTGATGAAGTTGTTATTGTGCATTTGCGCTAGACCCCACCGACAAAACTGTACACGATTTTCGAAATCATCACCGTGAAGGTCTTGATGCAAACAAATGTGATACGGATGGAATTTGTGACGTTTCAGTATTCGAAGAACACTGCTTCGAGAAATTCCCCAATGGAGTTCAATTTCACGAGAGCTCACGTGTGGATTATTGGCTACTGCAGGTAGTACTTTCACTTCCGCATTTTCTCCGCTAACAGTTCTCATTCGATGTCGTTTTTCCCTTGTAACGCTTCCCGTTTCTGAGAATAATTTTGTAATGCGTTGAAAATACCTAATGGATGGCGTTGTTCTTTCAGGAAATCGTTCTGCATACAAGTCATATGCTTGTCTGGGGTTCTTATGCACTTCACCGTAAATGTAGATCATATCGATCTTTTCAGAAACCGTGTATCGGATATCCATGATTTTCAATTTGTCATAAACCAAGTAATAATCAAATGTAACTGACAAACTGACTTTCAAAATCGTGAATTTTCACTGAACCCCGTCGTTTGTTTACATCGCGTGAGCTCTGAATGGTGGTAATGTAGACGATTGGAATGTGTTGTGTATTGACAACTTTTGTACGAAACATTCTTTTGCAAGACCCTTCGTTTTCGAGTTATTCGAATGTCAGATCCAAAATGGAACAATATCGATTAGAGCGCCACTTTTGCGGATTTCAGGAAAATGGTTCAGACAAGAGTTTCTTGGTTTTTGACCTAGAATCCAAATCTGCAGTAAAAAATATGAGATGCTATTTAAAAAACAAGAGTTGATCTCAGAATGCCCTTGAAGATGAGATTTGAGGTCAAAGCCAAGGCCACCATCGGATGTCCCCCTCGGTACCCTACAACTTTTGTCCGAAAAATTTCCTCGTATCTCACTTTATTTTTGGAAAAAACGCCCGCGACACTTTAAATGCCCCACCCTGTATATTTTCCTTACAAAGAAATCTCACTATAAGCCACACCCATTGAGCATTCTGGTGTATGCCATTTCGTAGTCCTTTGACTAAAAAATTTGAGGTAATTTTGAGTAGAATTTCAGAGTAAAAAGTAGATTGGATATTTTTTGGTATCCCCCACAGCACCACAGTTCAGAAGAATTGATAAAGAATCCTTATTGAATTGATTGGGTTCTCCATGAATTCTTTGAGAATTCTGGAACTGTGGTGCAGTGTGGGATCATAGCGTTTTGAATAAAAAATGAGGGGTTGGAGAGTTTTTTGGCATGAGAAAACCGGAGCTGGAGTTGATTCCCTAACAAAGTTGAGTTCTGATGCCCTTCCCATTACACACTTTAATGCAAGCTCATAGTTGATCATTCACGTAGGAAGCATGAATCGAGCAATTGTTTCATTCACGTTTGATGTGCTTCAATGATACACTCGTTAGAGGTTCTGTTGTAGCCAGTATGTGGTGGGATCGTTGGAACCACGTGAATAACACAAAACTTGCCAGCACAAGACTTCAATGGACGAATCGAATAATGGGATCTGACGCTCGAACACGTGTCGGAATATAATGCGGTCGATAAAACAGAATTCTGTGCGAAATATATTTCGCAACTACTCATTGGAAGATGATTGAAATGTCTTGAAATTAGGTTCACGATATCATCATTCATTCTCAAAAACGATGAATCGATCGATTCAGTCAAAAAATTCCACTAATAATTGATAAATACTGCATAACAAACTCATACTGTCAATACCACGTGTATTTGGCTTTCAACGAAGGAAATTGAATTTTCTTGGGGAATAATCTTCAGATCTGGTCTCTTCCCGCCAAGAAACCCCAATTCCTCACTTTCAATTAAAAAGTACCCAATTTACCATTCAATCTGAACTTCAACCCAAATAGACACCAAGATATCTTTTAGTATTCCAAAGATATCTTGGTAATAGCTGGAAGATATTTTGGAAGACATCTTTTGGAATTCTGAAAGATATCTTCCAAAAGTACAAGAAGTCTTGAAGAATTTTCCAAAATATATCTTTTCGTATTCGAAAAGATGTCTCATGCAACATGAATGGAATTCTGAAAGATCTCTCGGAGACTTCTCAAAGATATCTCCAAGAAGAGATTGAGAAATCTAAAAGAGTTCTTCAAGATTCCTCAAAGATGTCTTGAAAAATTCATAAAAATGTCTTGAAAGGAGCTTGAACTTATCCACACAAAAAATTCTGACACATCTTTTCTTTCCTTTTCCCCTTCTTTCCCCTGTTTGTCTATGTCGCTCTAGCACTCCTATGAACTTTATTTTATATTGATCCTTGAGGTGGCGAGAATCGGACCTGCACATCTTACGATGTACTTACGCTTCAGTGACCTGAGCTATACAGACAGTTCAATTTTGATGCTTATAATTGTCAATATGACATAGTGAAACAGTGTCAATGGTGTACATTTTCAGAGTAAAAGTGATTTTTTGGAAAAACTGTTATTATATAAACAAATGTCAGATAAGTTGGCCGTGGATAACACAGATTCTTCTTCAGTCATTTCTATCTCATCGTTATTGGAAAATAACTCATCATTAAGTATAGATGAGAATTTTTTGGAATTTACTTGATGGCTGTACATCAAGAGACGCGGTGACGTCTCGACGCCAAGTACATAAAAAAACGTGAAGGAAAATATATATATATATATATATATATACATACAAGAAAAAGCAGAAGTCGCGCGCTACCGTGTATCTTTACTCGTGAACCGAGATTTAACCTTCTAGAAAAATTTTCAATGCACAATAACTCGTCACACATTGAATGTCACAAAAGAATAATTACACTTTGAATATATAATTCGACTATACACTTTCGAATAAGCACACTACGAACTCAATCAGTTGACGCGATACTGAGTCATAAACATTTCAAATTTTCATGCGATCAAAATATCAGGATTTCTTCTCCGTCAGTGATTATTTTATTCTAATCACTCACAACATGTTCATCCAATCTGTCTTTTTCTTTTTGATGGTGGATATTGTATCTCTCTCTTTCTTCCAATATCCAATAGCGTTCATTTTCTTCCTCAAACTCGTGTGAGAAATGAAGGATTCTGTCTCTTTCTTTTTACCAACGTCCAATAGCGTTCATTTCAATATATATAAATATATATAGAGTATATACCTTGTAAATACGTAAACAAATATAACCTGTCAATGAGGCGATGTGTCGATAGGTTATGAGGATATTAAAAGAATAATTAAAAAATCAATTCATTACAGGCTACTACATTATAGGTTATTACTACAGGTTATCAGACAAAAATTAAACGAACAAATAACTTCGAATTATATACTTTTATTATATATCACTTGGAAAAATTCATAAATCAATGAATGAATAAATGATGGAGAGGTTATTTGTAAAAAAACAGAAAAAGTTGGAGAGAGGTACAAATAAATCTATTTGCTACATTCAGAAAATTGGAATATACACAGGTAAGCTGTGTATGATGGATTATTCATGAAATGTATGATTCCGTTACAGGCAAAAGCATCGCAGATATACCATGATCCCTGACGGACAATTTGCTATATTGGTTCCTCTAACCGGAACCACAGACAAATTATAGAAAATCATACAAGGTTTAGTTAAGGGGTAATATACCCTTGTAACTTTTTCTTTCATTGTTTTTTATTGGCTTAAACACTTCCTAAACTATTCAAGAATGATGAGAAATGTCGATTATGTAGGAAGAAAGATTCTAAGTTTATCAAAATAGCGATTTTTTGCGCGTAGTCGGAGAGCGAAATAAGCGATATTCAGAGATTTTTTAGATAAGGCCTCGAAATTCGTTTGTATGAAATTTACCGACAGTTTTCACTTTCAAACTAGAAAGAGAGAAAATGTGCTGAAGAAAAAGTGCATAGATCACACTCAAAAAAGAATGAGTACACGTTTGAGAAATTTGGTGAAAAAAACTAAAGGTCCAAGCGGTCGAGGAAAATTAACTGGTAAATTGATAAATTATCAATATACTACGGCCTCGCAATCAGACGTCACTGTAATTCTATCCAGGATATGAAGAAAGCTATTTGAGAAGCGTTGTACCATAAAATTTCAACTGATGAGAAGCCTCAACACCACCTTTGCCCTGTAGGTGAGAAGTCATGGTGCTCTTGGCAATCAACGGAGGCAATTTCAGAAGATGTACAAAATTATAAACATCAAACGCCTATGCCAATGGAAGTATTTGAAGCTGTGGAGCCAATTTACGAAGAATTGAGTAGAGATGAACTTCTTACTCGTTGCTTAGGTGGATATACACAGAACTCCAATGAGAGTTTCAATTCACTTGTATGGTCTATGGCTCCTAAGAACATTTCTAGTGGCGAAATTGTCCTCAATTCGGCTGTATTCCTTGCTGTTTTATATTTTAATGATGGCTACAGTGGAATACTCAAAGTAATGGAGCGATTGGGCATCAAAATTGGAGGAGAATGTTACGATTTCTGCTCGGAAGCCGATGCGGTTCGTATCTCGCTTTCTGAGCGTTCCCTCACTGAAGAGGCTGAAGCGGCTCGGAAAGATGCAACTTCATCCAGAAAAGATGAGGACCAAGAAAACCTTCATTTGGAAGGTCAATTATATGAAGCAGGCATTGCAGATTACAGGTAAAACAAAAATTCCACTACATACATACTACTCAAAACTTGAAACGCATTTATCACAAAACCATGTTTTTGGAGTCGGCCGTACCGATAAATCTGCCAATTTTCAACCGATTCCTTTGAAATTTCCACTGTATCTTGAAAACATGATTATCTATAGAACATCGTAGGATTTTTTCGATATTTGTTGTTAAACCGATTTTATAGCCTATTTTCGATCGATTTTTCGAAGAAAACAGGTTTTTCAATTTCAAAACGATGCCATTCTTTTTTAATTCATTTTTCAAAAAATCCTACGATATTCTATAGATTTCACAATATATTTTGAGAAAATCTTTGGTTTTTTGTTCTAGATCAAGAATTGTGACCAGTAGCGGTACGGCCGGGCAGGTATATACAAAAAAATGGCTTTCTTTCAATGTATTTCCACGCTGCCATTTTGCATCTAAAAAATTCAATAAAATATGTTTCTCATACCTGAAGACTATTACTTCCGTCAGTACAAAACCTCATAATGAAAATAATTTCTTTGACTTCACAGTAAGCCTTCGAAATAAGGCTCAGTTTGTCTTGTTACAAGATGATATTACCCCTTAAGGAAAATGATTCGAACTTATAAATTCTGAGGCAAAAGACAGTCCGCTACTGTCCTATCCTCCTACTAGAGTCGTAGGCAGATGATCAAATGGATCATACGGAGTATGCTCAAGGGGAATGATTCAAATTGATTCGCAATCTTTCTATAGGCCAAAACATAACGGATATATCATAACTCCGGACGGATAGCCAGCTACTGTCAGTTTCTCCAATTAGGATCATAGACAATTGATGGAAAAGATTATACCGAGCTTGCTTCAGAATTATTCAAGTTTATTTGCAATTTCTTCACAGGTAAAATTATAGTGGATATACCATACCCTTGATGGATAGTCCACTGGTCTATACTATTTCCCAACTAGAATCGTGAGCAAATGATGAAACAGATAATATTGAGCCTGCTCAGAGAGAAGTGAATGAATGAAACATTGTCCTCCTTGCATACCCTGATCGACAATGACTACACTTGAGCTCAACTAAAGTGACTAGAGATATTGCTTATTCTAAAATAACCGTTCCAAATCTTTTCTCATCTTCCTTTAGAGAGAAAACCATAAAGAGATGTCTGGTAAGAAAAGGTACCTTCAATATAATTTCATTGTCTTTGTAGTTTTGATGAACAGTATTATCTAATGGAACAGTCCATTGAATCTAACCAAATCTGATGAAGGATCAGACATCAATCAACTACATTGACTACAACAACAACAACATGAACTACATTCTACTGCATTGACTTCAACTAGAACATTGTACAAGAATCAGTAGGTTTCTTTGACAAAGGCTGTTATCGGATTCTTGAATATAAATGAAATTGATAGTATTGGTAGCTAACATACAGATCTACGGTATGTTTGCTTCATTTCGTTCCATCCTCATCCACCTGTGATGCTATCCAAAGAATCTAATAATAGTATCGGATAGATCTGTGATGTATTCACTGCACTCTTGCCTTTGCTTCACTCGACTAAGAGGCCACCGAATGGAATTGATAGTGACAGCTATCGTCTAGCTAAATAGCTAGCGTACAAATTTATGATTCGTCTGCGTCATTTCTGCTTTGTCTCCATCCACCTGTGACTCTGCTCCGAAAAATCGATAAGTCCAGTATGTCGTCAAGATCTGTGGCATATCTGCTGTGCTCTTGCCTCTAGAGGAGTCGTTTTGTTTCCAATATTCTGATTATAGGAATGGTTGCAGAACAACTACAGGTCAATTGACTGATGTGACTGGATGTGACAATTCATTCTGAATGTTTTCTTCCAAAGTTCTATCTTTTCAGCTGTTCCATTCAAGCTGGATTATATTTGTGTTCTCACAAACCATCATTTTTATCTTTACTTATCTTGGTTTTGGAATGATTCAATTCTCAAACATCATGAATTTTATTAAATTGTCATAGAGTTTTCTGGGTTGAGAGATTTAGTAGCTCTAGGATCTATGAAATGTTCAAAATGTATTCAAAGTGATTCATGATCATTAAAAAGCAATATTGTATCAAATATCCAAACCATTTAATATTCACGATATTGGAGAATTGAATCATTCCAAAACCAAGATAAGTGAAGATGAAAATGAAGGTTTGTAAGAACACAAATATAATCCAGCTTGAATGGAACAACTGAGAAGATGGAACTTTGGAAGCAAACCTTCAGAATGAATTGTCACATCCAATCACATCAGTCAATTGACCTGTAGTTGTTCTGCAACCATTTCTATAATGAGCATATTGTATCTGCTCAATTTTGGTCGAGTTGATCCTAAACAGTCTCTCTAATCATTCGTCAATTGGTCAGTGGAAAGTACCCGATACAAAGATTTGTGGTATATCCACTGCGCTCCTATCTTTCCTGCATTCTCCTTCAACGCTACCTCATAATCATGGTAGGATTTAACATACAGATGTGTGGTACATCTACATCCTTTTTGCTTTCTCTTCATCTACCAATGATTCTGTTGGGAGAATCTGATAGTGGTATTATTCAATGCAAGGACTTGCATATCCACTGCACTTCTGCCTTTTCTTCATTTTCCTATGACGCTGCCTAATGACATTGATCATTGTGGTACGCAAGATTAAGATGTATGGTGACATGCATCCTTCTTGCTTTTCCTTCATCCACCTGTGATTCTATTGTAGAATCTGATAATAGTGTACCTAACGCAAGGACCTGTGGTATATCCACTGCACTCTTGCCTTTTCTTCATTTTCCTTCCACGCTACCTGATGATATTGATCGTGATGGTAAGTAACATACAGATGTATAGTATACCTGCATCCTTTCCACTTTTTCTTGATCCACCTGTAATTTTACTCAAAGAATCTAGGGGAACCATTTTGTATATAGTTCATAATTTTGATTTAGGATGTCATATTTTAGTATACCTGAAGTGCTCGGTGACTAACCTTATTTTCGAATGTTTTTCAAACTTGCTATAATTGAATTTACATTCATTATCTATTCACTATTCTGTTTCATTATTTGTTCACGATTCTGATTGCGGAATAGTGGATCAGAGATTATGGTATATCCATTATACTTTTGCCTGTAAAAACATAGCAAATAAACTTCAATAATCACCCTTGAGCAGGCTCGGCATGATCTTTTCCATCGATTGCCTATGATCCTAATTAGAGAAATCGACAGTGGAGCCTTCCGAAGTAGCTGGTCATCTGGTTTTGATCAGCTACTTCGGAAGGCTCCAGTAGTTGACTGTCCGTCAGAACTTATGATATATCTCTGACTTTCTGGTATGTGGAGGAATTGCAAATAAACTTGAATCTTTTCTCTTGAGCATGCTCGATATGATCCATTTGATCATTCTCCAACGACTCTAGCAGGACAACCTGATAGTAGATTGTTTGTAAGGGGGTTATGGTATATCCGATAAGATTTCACCTAAAAAGTAATGCATAAATTTGAATCATTATTTTTGACTAGACCTTGTATGATTCATTTGATCATCAGCCTGTGGTTCTGGTGGTAAGAACCAACAGTAGCAGACTGTTCATTACGGTATTTCTGCTGAGTTGTTGTCTGTGAAGGAATATTGTATTTTATGAATAATACATCATACAGAGCTCACCTGTGTATATACCAATTTCCTGAATGTAGCAAATAGATTTATTTGTACCTTCCTCAAACTTTTTCTGTTTTTCTTACAAATAACCTTTCATCATTTATTCATTAATTCATTCATGAATTCTTTCAAGTCATGTATAAAAGTATATATAATTCCAGGTTATTTGTGTGCGTTTGATTGTTGTTATAACGACCTGTAATACCTGTAATGTAGTACCCAGCAATTTATCCATTTTTCAATTATTGTTTTAATATTATAATAACCTATCAACCCATCGCCTCATTGACAGGTTATTTGTTTATTTTTCGACAATGTATAGACCACACCACACTGAAATCAACGCTATTGGATGTTTGGATTATAATATACATTAACTGAAGTGAATGCTATTGGATATTGGAAGAAAGGAAAAAGGACAGAATATTGGATGTCCCAAGAAGGAAAGAGACAGAATATCTCTATGCCAATGGAAGAAACCCTCCCGAATTCCGATGACGAAAAACTGTAGTCGCTATCGTGATTAAAATAAATCGAAAGTGGCGATGATGATGAAGAAAAATCCTGATGTTTGATCGCATGAAAATTTGAAACGTTTGTATATCGGGATCGCGTAAACGGATCGACTTCGTAGTGTGCTTAATCGAAAGTGTGTATTCAAATTATATACTAGAAGTGTGATTATTTTCTCGTGAAATTCAATATGTGATAAGTTATTGTGGGTTGAACATTTTTCGACTATAGAAAATCTTGGTTTTCGTGTGAAGATACACGGTAGCGCACGACTTATGCTCTTTCATTTTTTCTTTTTTTCAAGGTTTTCATGTACTTGGCGTCGAGACGCTACCGCGTCTCTTGATACCTTCATAATACCATAACGAACCAAATATTCTTGAAGAATTTTTTCAAATGATTTCGATGGATATTCCACAGAATTCTGAAAAATGTCCGGTACAGTACTAGAGAATGTCTTCAATCTGATATCTTGAAGATATATCTTTTTGTGGCATGATAAATATTTGACATCTCTTTACCCAGATAGCAAAAGTTCCAAAAACTAGATCCCATTGAATCCTTCTGGAACCACAAAATGCATCACTGAAATGTCAGTAGAATGGAGTTCTTGTAGAATTCAAATCGCCCTTTGCCATACTATATACAGTACAATATACAGTATGACAAAAGGCGATTTGAATTCTCCAAGGACTCTATTCTGCTGACATTCCAGTAGTTCGTTTTGTGGTTCCAGAAGGATTCAATGGGATCTAGTTTTTGGGACTTTTGCTATCTGCTACTTTTCACAATGATTCAAAAGAGTGACCGAAAAATTTTCGCTGGAAAGCTATTTTTAACTTCATGCTAAACAGTACAAATTCTATCTTGCAAAAAAAATTCCTGTTGGATACCTTGAGTATATTGTACGCGAGTTTCCTCTGTCTGTAGGATCTATGTTGTTTCGGTTCTCCTACAATGATTTCTTGAAAACACTGGAAATTTCCACACAAGACATGTTCAGCACAATATCGTGGGCTGTTTTGAGCGGCGTGAGCTACTTTGAGTGCTGTGAGCTGCTTTGAGCTGCTTTGAGCTGCTTTGAGCGCCAACTTATCAGTCGAGGAAAATTCAGTTTTCGGAATTCTTCACACGTATATTTGTTTATGGGAATTCGCTTCCCTTCCATTCTTTTCTTCATTCTTCATTTCGATGATCTATTGCCGTCCAATGATGAGATGATTGATGGAAATCCAAGTGGATCTTTATATCACATAAGTTATCTGAGGACATTTCCTTCATTCCTACGATTGCCATAAAATCGACAGGGCGGATTGGGGCAAAAAAAAAAAT
>JAFFJZ010000333.1:0-15467 GCA_018340375.1 Gonatopus flavifemur
ACGGTAAACCTAATTTCCCTTTGTTATGTTTATGATAACAACAAACCGATTTTCGTTCTCTACAGACGTTTGAAACAGTTTGATTGTACCGATCGATTAGGAAGATCATTAATAATTTTATTAGAATGATGAATTACGTGTCTACTGTAATAAACGGGTGCAGTGAATAGGTTAACATGAAAAATTTTCGTTTAATTTAATCAATGATCTATGACTAATTTCATTTCATACTGCAACAAGATGACAACTTCATACTGCTAATAAATTTTTTCTCGTTGATTTGGTTTTTCGTTGATTCGGCACCGACCCAAATCTTCATCAAATATCGTGTTTTCATATGGAATTCAATAATGGTTCTCAAACGTTATATTAGTTATGAAATAAACAAATTTCTGGCTAACATATGATTATGTATTGAATGTCACAAATTTTTTACTAAAATCAAGAAGAAAATTATTAACAATCAAAAAAAACTCTCGATGAGGAATTATATTATTGAATTTGATATTTTATTGTGAAATTTGATGTGACAAACTTCATAGCAATTCATGAAGTTCAGTGTCGATTTTTTTAAAGTAATTGGATGAATTCATAATTTGATGTTGAAAATTTTCATCCGGAATTAATGCCAACGTATCGGCATTGATTTTGATTCACAGAATGTACACTTCTAGTTCTCTATAAATGAAATCCCTCTCGAACACTTCACCCCCTGGTTGGAACTCCTCATTTACTCTTAGAAAAACAATCCAGTGGGAATGAATCAGATTTCTGCATAGGGAATATCTCATGCATAAGGAGATTAATTTCCCTTTGAATCTGGTAAACCTCCTATGTCGATTTCCTCTCACAAAACGGGCAAAACCGGTCTGTTCCGGGACACATAAACTGAAATGATGATCTTATATGCATTCAAGACGCCTTTCGGAAGCATAATCAGTCGATAATTTTTGGGCGTTTTTTGATTTTCGAATATAATTTCCCTTTGAATCTGGTAAAACTCGTATGTTGATTCCTCTCACGAAACAGGCTCAACCGGTCTGTTCTGGGACACATGAACTGAAATTATGATCTCATATGCATTCGAGACACCTTATGAGGGCATAATCAGTCGATAATTTTCGGGCGTTTTTTGATTTTCGAATATAATGTCCGTTTGAATCTGGTAAACCTCCTATGTTGATTTGCTCCCACAAAACGGGCAGAATCGGTCTGTTCCGGGACACAAAAACTGAAATTATGATCTCATATGCATTCAAGACACCTCATAAGAGCACAATCAGTCGGCAATTTTTGGGCGTCTTTTGATTTTCCGAAATTAATTTCCCTCTGAATCTGGTAAACCTCCTATGTCGATTCCTCTCACAAAACGGGCAAAACCGGTCTGTTTCTGCATGCTTCATGATAGCATAATGAATCGATAATTCTCGGGCATTTTCTGATCAGCATAATCACGAGCAATGTGAAAAAATCGCAGCTGTCTTCAAGTCGGTGATGGTATCTCGTGGTGAGTTTGCTGGCGGTCACCTTCATTTTCCCCGGAGAAAACTATATCTGAGCTCGAAAAATGAACTTGACGCCCTCAAATTATTCCTTTTCGAATCTTCATGTGTATTTCTTTAATCTGGATTTAGTAGTCCTCCAAAAATAATAAGTCCCCGCTAGCATACTCACCGCCAAAGACCATCACATCCTTCGAGTAATATTCCAAATCCATCCATCACTCACATTGAGGGAAATCATAGATTACATTCTGCTCAACATCCAGCTGACCCTGACACAATTTATCCATTCTCGTGAAGAATTTCGAGAACATTCGAGAAATGCTCATTCTGAATGATTCCAATTTATCCGTAGAAATCTTTCACTTGCATATGAAATTCGCGAGAATGTTTAGAAGCAGTCCTGGAAAATATTTCCCTCAATCCAGTATCTAAGGGTAATACGTTTACTCTTTGAACCAATTTTTCACTAAATAATTATGTTGAAAATTCAGAAATCTTGTATCGCAATGTAAGATTAGCGGACATTGCAATATTTGTGAAAGGACGTTGAAATCTCAGTACGACATGCAGCAATATTACAAGAATATTCCAATATTTCAAACGTTAGATTTCTGCGGTCGTAATGAAATCTTCGATGCTCTATGGGTTGGATGACTGTTAGATACAGAAATATTTATACATCGATGACTGCGAAAATACAATGTATTACGTCTCAGTTATGCATGGGAAATTAAGAAATTTGTTGACAGCACCATTCCATTGCACACTGTATTATACTAAATATATATACGGAATATACAAACCTCCTTTTTAGCCTTGTTATTTTTGTTCTTCATCCAGTTGTTTGGATTTCTTGGACGTTTTCGACCAGTTTTTGAACTGTTTTTATCGGACATTATTATTACACTAACCCGGAAAATAAATTCAATAATAAAATTGTTGAAAATGTGGAATTATGCACTTTTTCTCACATCGGAGGGAGCAATGTTTTCTATTCTTACGGTTGCAATTACTATATAGGCATTTGTTTTTATTTGATGTTTTGTGTCTTCATTCGTCAACACCGAAGTCCTGCGTGCTCGGCGGCTCCGCTTGTTTTACATAAATCATAAACCCCATATTTTTTGTTCGATTAATTTCAAATCTCCAGAAAAACTTCCTCAAACATAAGAGCATAACTTTATTGTTCGAAGTTTTTTTAATTTCACATTTCGCTCGACACTTTGTGTCGTTGAAACTCGGAAAACACGAGCCTGAGAGCCACTAATTCGTTATCAAATATTATTGAAAAACGAAATGTTTTCATCATTCGAATCATTTTACAAGCTTCGGCAATACACATCGAATCTGGATATCAATGTTTATATCATTCCGATAAGATTTGGCCAAGTAATCGTGAAATAAGTTTCGGAAACTATTGAGTTCGAGAGAGCACACAAATGTTCAATCTTTAATTTTCATCTTGCAGAATAAGGATTGAACAATGATGCGTTGAATAAAGATTGTTCATAAAAAAAAAACAATGTATAACGAATTTTGCAAGAATAGTTGGATATTTGGATGCTTCGACCAAAAAAACATGAATCTACGTTGAGAAATCGAGTGAATACAACCTTTCATTCGGATCCTCATATTCAGCAGGTAAACGAGGTAGAGTCATGAGAAATTTCCGTTGCGAGCTAATGGATAAATCGCTGTATCTTTCGAACCAATAGTCCAATTGATCTGAAACTTTCCATAAAGTTTGTCCGCACACTAGCGAACAACTTTGTCGCTGGAAGTTTTTCGTAGCTCATACTTCCCCCGACACTTTTTCAATGCAAAGTTTTCCTCTTCGTTGAAAACCAAGTTTTCACTTCAAATTGAAATTTCATTAATTTTGCATCAATTTTTGAAAATTTTGTCGAGATCGTCATCTTCGGGGGAGTGTTCCGAATCAGAATCTGCAAGACTCATCTTGATACGTTGAAAACTGCTCGAGTTATAACGAGTTTAAGATGAAAAAACATTCATTTTTAGTACGAGAAAAAGAGGTACTTTTTAATTTTTTTCTCGAAAACTATTGATCATAGAAAAACATTGTAAACGAACACTCGTATTGATTTTTCAAGCCCTATCACCCAGTATTTTTAGTTTTCCAAAATTCCGACTTTTCTTTCGGTTCCCCACGTGACCGCTTGGACAATACTTTTACCGCGGTTCGAGCGCTCGTCGAGTTCTTCTTCCCGTGGGTTCAATTGAATCGACGGGAAGAAGAACTCGACGAGCGCTCGTACCGCGTTGCAAGTTTGATCCAAACGGTCCCGTTGGAGGTCGAAAAGAAAGTCGAAATTTTGAAAATCTAAAAATACTAGATGACCCAGGTAACACCAAGGTGCGTAGAATATTCTCTGAATGTTCCCAGAATATTTAAATGTCCTACAAACATTCTCAGAACGTTTGACGAAGATTTTGTGTTACTAGGGAATGGGGCTTGGAAAATGAATATCAGTATCTGTTCACCATTTTTCTCTAGGTTACATAGTTTTCGAGACGAAAATAAAAACTTCCTATTTTTTCGCACCAAAAATCAATATTTTTCCAATATTAAACTCGTTCTTACTCGGTCATTTTTCGATGTATCGGAATGAACCTTGCGGATTTCGATTCGTGAGACTTTTCCAAAAGACAACGATGTGGTGAAAGTTTGTAAAAATTGATAATGAGTGAATAAATTTTTAATTCGAAGTGAAAATCACTTTTTCGATGCTTTGCGTTGAAAAAGTGTCGGGGAAGTATGAGCTACAAAAAGCTTCTAGCAACAAAGTTGTTCGCTAGTATATACGAGGTGTGTTCAAAAAGTAAGGTGACTTTTCAAATTTCGTGGGCAACGTACTTTCGATTATCGATTTTTTTGTTTTGTCATGTTGGCACACTCTTCCCGAACATCTGTACCAAGTTTCAAGTGTATAGCATTCTTTGTTTGGTTGTGAGAGGCGTAAAGGTTATAAGTGTTTTGCGTGCTCGGCGATTTCTTGCTATCAAAAAATATGGATCAAAGGATTTGCATCAAATTTTGTGTAAAAAATAAAATAAAGTGCTCCGAAACACTTGAAATGTTGACAGTCGCTCTGGACGCCCAAGCACGTCAACAACCGATGAAAACGTTCGAGCAGTGAAGAAAATTGTTTTGGAAAATCGTCGAATCACTATCAGAGAAGTTGCTGAGGATGTTGGTTTATCGCTTGGCTCGTGCCATTAAATTTTTTCTAACGTTTTGGGCATGAGACGTGTGTCAGCGAAGTTTGTTCCGAAATTGCTAAATTTTGACCAAAAGAACCGTCGCATGAGCATCGCTCAAGAACTGTTGAATGACGTCAACGACGACCCAGATTTACTCAAAAGGGTCATAACTGGTGACGAATCATGGGTATATGGTTATGATGTCGAAACCAAAGTCCAATCGTCCCAATGGAAGACCCCAGATGAGCCAAGACCGAAAAAAGCACGCCAAGTTCGATCAAATGTCAAAGTTTTGCTCACTGTTTTCTTCGATTACCATGGCGTGCTGCATCAGGAGTTCTTACCATATGGTCGTACGATCAATAAACAGTATTATCTTGAATCTATGCGCCGTTTGCGAGAAGCAATACGAAGAAAACGTCCAGAATTGTGGAAAAATAATTCATGGCTTTTGCATCACGATAATGCCCCTGCTCACTCATCTTTGCTTGTGAGAGATTTTTTGGCCAAAAACAACACCACAATCATGCCTCAGCCACCATATTCACCGGATTTGGCCCCATGTGACTTTGTCTTGTTCCCAAAACTAAAGAGACCTATGAAAGGACGGAGATTTGCAACGATTGAAGAGATAAAGACTGTATCGCTGGAAGAGCTCAAGGCTATACCGAAAAGTGCTTATGAGAAGTGCTTTGAGGATTGGAAAAACCGTTGGCATAAGTGTATTGTATCTGAGGGGGATTACTTTGAAGGGGACAACATAGATATTGATAAATAAATAAATATTTTTTTTTAAAAATACAAAGTCACCTTACTTTTTGAACACACCTCGTATAGAACGAAAACTTTTCATGATTTTGCGTCGTTTACACGTTAAATATTGGAATTCGTAGAAAAAAATGTATTTACTGGATTTCTCATCGTGAGTTTATGTTTTTTGGGTCGGAGAATCCGAATATCGGAGAATTTTTGTGAAATTCGTCGTCCAATTGTTTATTTATTCATTATCCAATTAAATAGTTATAACAAAGAAATTCATAACTATTTTTACAAAAATTCTTCGATATTCGGATTCTCTGACCCAAAAAACATAAACTCACGATGAGAAATCCAATGAATACATTTTTTTCTACGGATTTCAATATTCAACGGGTAAACGACGCAATATCATGAAAAGTTTTCGTTTCGCTCTAATGAATAAATCGCTGTATTTTACAAACTCATCGTCCAATCGATCTTAAAATTTCCACAAAGTTTGTCCATATACTAGCGAACAACTTTGTCGCTAGAAGTTGTTTGTAGCTCATACTTCCCCCGACACAGTTTCAATGCAAAGCATCGAAAAAGTGATTTTCACTTCGAATTAAAAATTTATTCACTCATTATCAATTTTTACAAACCTTCACCACATTGTTGTCTTTGGAGAAGTCTTACGAATCGAAATCCGCAAGGTTCATTTCGATACATCGAAAAATGATCGAGTTAGACCGAGTTGAATATTGAAAAATATTGATTTTTGGTGCGAAAAAATAGGAAGTTTTTATTTTCTTCTCGAAAACTATGTACCCAGAGAAAAATGGTGAACAGATACTGATAATCATTTTCCAAGCCCTATCATCCAGTATTTTCAGATTTTCAAAATTCCGACTTTTTTTCGACCTCCAACGGGACCGTTTGGATCAAACTTGCAACGCGGTTTGAACGCTTGTCGAGTTCTTCTTCCCGTCAATTCAATTCTCTGTCGGTATGTCATTCTCTACAGGTATCATAGTCCTACGTAGTTCCTACTTTCTGTGGAATGGGTTATGGAGGGCGCTCGAATCAGTAGAAATTCTGAAAAAAGTGGTCGTTCACGATTTCTCTATCTCGTTGGCAATCTCTTCAACTCATCTCTGATCCTGTTGATTCCGTCATTCTTTGCCAAAATTTGTCCAAAACTTCTCCCATAAAAATACCGATCGTGTTGTAATTTGTTAGTAATTATGTGGTACAAAAAAGTCACAAACGGTACGACGATTTTACCACAATATAACCAATTTCCAACCACAATATTATCAAACCACAAAATTACCAATTTCTTACCAAAAATTTCGGTAAAAACGAAATCGCTAGGGAATGACTGGGGGATTTCTATTTTTTTGAAGTTTGAATCGTTTATTGGAACGAATTGGTAATGGAATAATGAAATACTCGGCTGATAGAACCCAAAAATCTTGCAGAACATCCTTTCCACGATGTGACCAGTTCCAAAGAGCTAATTCAGAAACATGAACCCTGATGATTCATCAAATTTTGTGAGTTTGAATCGTCGTTTCGTTTCTATAAACGATTCAAACTTCAAGAACATGGATTGCTGATGTACATGAAGTTTGAATCGTTTCTCGAACCGAATTTCGTAACAAGATTTCGTGTGAGGAGAATAGAGTGCCCCTACTTTTCAGCATTCAGTGCGTTGGTGGAAGGCGCTCTATCCCCACTTCATAACGCCGCACGTGACGACGATTGAGGGTTCTGCTGTAACAGGGGTTCTCATACGAAGTGTAGAGAAACGAATATGAATTCGATACTACGTTGTATCGTAGAGACATAACGAGTGTTAGGAATCGCAGTCTTGGATTCGCTGAATGGTGAAACATATCAAGAGAGAGCAAAGGAAATTACGCTGGAAAAAGGTTTCGTTCTGAAAAATCAACGCATTTGATTGAACATTTTCAAGAAATATCGTTCCACACAAATAAGACTTGTTTATTATAACCAAACATTGTATCGAGTCAAGAAATTCATATGTATTAACTATAACCAAATCATTTATTTGATTCAAACTGATCGATATCGATTTGAATGAATATAACTTCTTATCAAATTTAGATTTCTCGAATCATTATCGGTATGAAGTTGACTCAAAGAAATATGTGCTGTATTTATCGAGCATATGATGGAATAAATATTAATGAATATTTCTGTGGCCGTATCCAACTATACAATGTATCTATTATCAACAAATCTTATTTGATTCAACTTATTCTTTTTCCCAGTGTATCCTTCGGAATGAATATTTTATTCATTCGCGTATATGATGATATGAATTATCAAGATTGCATACTTTCGACGCATTCCAAAGGGTGTAACGCCAGATTGTCCGATGACGGAATGTCCACGACAGAATGTCCGGACAAAGAGTACGACGATCAAATGTCCGGCGAAGGATGTCCGCCTGTAGGTTTGGTTTAGTTTGGTTGGTTTGGTTGATTTGGCTTGGCTTGGTTTGGTTTGGTTTGGTTCGGTTGAGTTTGGTTTGGTTTAATTCTTTTATTTTATTTGTAAGAGGACATTTTGTCACTCGGACATCTTGTCACCGGACATTTTGTCGTCGGACTTTTTGTCCACACATTTTTTCGTGAACATTCTGTCTGCGGACATTCTGCCATGCGACCATTCCAAAGAGAAGTAGATAAAATCCTGAGGTACCCACGGGTTTTTTTTCAATGCAAATGAGATGAATTGCACCAATTGATAACGGCATGCCAGATGGAGATGATTTTCAACATAATTATTTAGTGAAAAATTGGTTCAAAGAGTAAACGTATTACCCTTAGATACTGGATTGAGGGAAATATTTTCCAGGACTGCTCCTAAACATTCTCGCGAATTTCATATGCAAGTGAAAGATTTCTACGGATAAATTGGAATCATTCAGAATGAGCATTTCTCGGATGTTCTCGAAATTCTTCACGAGAATGGATAAGTTGTGTCAGGGTCAGCTGGGTGTTGAGCAGAATGTAATCTATGATTTCCCTCAATGCGAGTGATGGATGGATTTGGAATATTACTCGAAGGATGTGATGGTATTTGGCGGTGAGTATGCTAGTGGAGATTTATTATTTTTGGAGGACTACTAAATCCAGATTAAAAAAATACCCATGAAGATTCGAAAAGGAATAATTTGAGGGCGTCAAGTTCATTTTTCGAGCTCAGGTATAGTTTTCTCCGGAGAAAATGAAAGTGACCGCGAGCAAACTCACCGCGAGATACCATCACCGACTTGCTGCTGATCAGAAAATGCCCGAGAATTATCGATTCATTATGCTATCATGGAGCATGCCGAAAGAGACCGGTTTTGCTCGTTTTGTGAGAGAAAGTCGACGTAGGAGGTTTACCAGATTCAAAGGGAGATTAATTTCGAAAATCAAAAAACGCCCAAAAATTATCGACTGATTATGTTCTTATGAAGTGTCTTGAATGCATATAAGATCATAATTTCAGTTAATGTGTCCCGGAACAGACCGGTTTTGCCCGTTTTGTGAGAGGAAATCAACATAGGAGGTTTACCAGATTCAAAGGGAAATTAATTTCGAAAATCAAAAAACGCCCAAAAATTATCGACTGATTATGTTCTTATGAGGTGTCTTGAATGCATATAAGATCATAATTTCAGTTTATGTGTCCCGGAACAGACCGGTTTTGGCCGTTTTGTGAGAGGAATCGACATAGGAGTTTCACCAGATTCAAAGGGAAATTATATTCGGAAATCAAAAAACGCCCGAAAATTATCGACTGATTATGCTTCCAAAAGGTGTCTCGAAAGCATATAAGATCATAATGTCAGTCTATGTGTCCCGGAACAGACCGGTTTAGCCCGTTTTGTGAGACAAATCGACATAGGAGTTTTACCAGATTCAAAGGGAAATTGATTTCGAAAATCAAAAAACGCCCAAAAATTATCGACTGATCATGATCTTATGTGGTGTCTTGAATGCATATAAGATCATAATTTCAGTTTATGTGTCCCGGAACGGACCCGTTTCGCCCGTTTTGTGAGAGCAAATCGACATAGGAGGCTTGCCAGATCCAAAGGGAAATTGATTTCGAAAATCAAAAAACGCCCAAAAATTATCGACTGATCATGATCTTATATGGTGTCTTGGATGCATATAAGATCATAATTTCAGTTTATGTGTCCTGGAACAGACCGGTTCAGGCCGTTTTGTGAGAGGAATCGACATAGGAGTTTTACCAGATTCAAAGGGAAATTATATTCGAAAATCAAAAAACGCCCAAAAATTATCGACTGATTATGCTCTTATGAGGTGTCTTGAATGCATATGAGATCATAATTTCAGTTTATGTGTCCCGGAACAGACCGGTCTTGCCCGTTTTGTGAGAGCAAATCGACATAGGAGGCTTGCCAGATTCAAAGGGAAATTGATTTCGAAAATCAAAAAACGCCCGAAAATTATCGACTGATCATGCTCTCATAAGGTATCTTGAATGCATATAAGATCATAATTCCAGTTTATGTGTCCCGGAACAGACCGGTTTTGCCCGTTTTGTGAGAGCAAATTGACATAGGAGGCTTGCCAGATTCAAAGGGAAATTATATTCGAAAATCAAAAAACGCCCAAAAATTATCGACTGATTATGCTCTTATGAGGTGTCTCGAATGCATATGAGATCATAATTTCAGTTTATGTGTCCCGGAACAGACCGGTTTCGCCCGTTTTGTGAGAGCAAATCGACATAGGAGGCTTGCCAGATTCAGAGGGAAATTGATTTCGAAAATCAAAAAACGCCCAAAAATTATCGACTGATCCTGATCTTATGTGGTGTCTTGGATGCATATAAGATCAGAATTTCAGTTTATGTGTCCTGGAACAGACCGGTTCAGCCCGTTTTGTGAGAGGAATCGACATAGGAGTTTCACCAGATTCAAAGGGAAATTATATTCGAAAATCAAAAAACGCCCAAAAATTATCGACTGATCATGCTCTCATAAGGTGACTTGAATGCATATAAGATCATTATTTCAGTTTATGTGTCCCGGAACAGACCGGTTTTGCCCGTTTTGTGACAGGAAATCGACATAGGAGGCTTACCAGATTCAAAGGGACATTATATTCGAAAATCAAAAAACGCCCAAAAATTATCGACTGATTATGCTCTCATAAGGTGTCTTGAATGCATATAAGATCATAATTCCAGTTTATGTGTCCCGGAACAGACCGGTTCAGCCCGTTTTGTCAGAGGAATCGACATAGGAGTTTTACAAGATTCAAAGGGAAATTAATTTCGGAAATCAAAAAACGCCCAAAAATTATCGACTGATTATGCTCTTATGAGGTGTCTTGAATGCATATAAGGTCATAATATCAGTTTATGTGTCCCTGAACAGACCGGGTTTGCCCGTTTTGTGAGAGGAAATCGACATAGGAGGTTTACCAGATTCAAAGGGAAATTAATCTCCTTATGCATGAGAAATTCCCTATGCAGAAATCTGATTCATTCCCATTGGATTGTTCTTCAATGAGAATAAATGAGAAGTTTCAACCAGGGGGTGGAGTGTTTGAAAGGGATTCCATTTACAGAGAACTAGAAGTGTACATTTTGTCAAATAAAATCAATGCGGATACGTTGGCATTAATTCCGGATGAAAATTTTCAACATCAAATTATGAATTCATCCAATTACTTTAAAAAAATCGACACTCAACTCCATGAAATTGCTATGAAGTTCTTCACATTAAATTTCACAATAAAATATCAAATTCAATAATATAATTCCTCATCGAGAGTTTCTTTTGATTGTTAATAATTTTCTTCTTGATTCTAGTAAAAAATTTGTGACATTCAATACATAATCATATGTTAGTCAGAAATTTGTTGATTTCATAACTAATATAACATTTGAGAACCATTATTGAATTCCATATGAAAACACGATATTTGATGAAGATTTTTGTTTTGAATTGAAGAATTTTTCCAACAGCCATGATATAAAGGATGAATAAATGAATTTAATAGATCATTGAAATCCGACTAATACAGCACGTATTTCTTCATTGCATCATTTATTGCATCTGAGTCTTTGTATGTACCTTAATGTTGATACATATATTCGGTAGATCGAACCTACCATCCACCAAACAAGATTATAAAACTTCCTTTTAGAGAATATTCTCTTCAAAGCGCAATGTTTACATTTGTTTCTTTCGTCGCGTTGAACAAAAAGATTTTTAGGGGAGGGATATTATTTCATTTCGTTTCCATATCTTCTGCATTTTTCGTGTAAGTAAGAGCAAATTTATTCCAGTGTGATATTCGAATTTCCTTATTTTATGCTGTGGTTTTTGTGTTAAATTGTTCAATTTTCTAATCAACTTGGATGTGATTCTTCATTTTAAATTATATCACTCTTTACTTCAAATCATTTAATTTCATTCAACAATTAATAATAGTGCATGTACTCAAGTGTAGAGGAGGGGGTTGGAGAGTGATAAAAATCTTTTTGTTCAACGCGACGAATGAAACAAATGTAAACATTGCGCTTTGAAGAGAATATTCTCTAACAGGAAGTTTTATGATCTTGTTTGGTGGATGGTAGGTTCGATCTACCGAATACATGTATCAACATTGAGGTACATACAAAGACTCAGATGCAATAAATGATGCAATAAAGGAATACGTGCTGTATTAGTCGGATTCCAATGATCTATCAAATTCATTTATTCATCCTTTATATCATGGCTGTTGGAAAAATTCTTCAATTCAAAACAAAAATCTTCGGGTGGTGCCGAATCAACGAGAAACCGAATCAACGAGGAAAAATCTACTAGCAGTATGAAGTTGTCATTTTATTGCAGTATGAAATGAAATTAGTCATCATTGATTAAACGAAAAGTAAAAAACATTCATTTGCTAACACAACCCTACGGTAAACCTAATTTCCCTTTGTTATGTTTATGATAACAACAAACCGATTTTCGTTCTCTACAGACGTTTGAAACAGTTTGATTGTACCGATCGATTAGGAAGATCATTAATAATTTTATTAGAATGATGAATTACGTGTCTACTGTAATAAACGGGTGCAGTGAATAGGTTAACATGAAAAATTTTCGTTTAATTTAATCAATGATCTATGACTAATTTCATTTCATACTGCAACAAGATGACAACTTCATACTGCTAATAAATTTTTTCTCGTTGATTTGGTTTTTCGTTGATTCGGCACCGACCCAAATCTTCATCAAATATCGTGTTTTCATATGGAATTCAATAATGGTTCTCAAACGTTATATTAGTTATGAAATAAACAAATTTCTGGCTAACATATGATTATGTATTGAATGTCACAAATTTTTTACTAAAATCAAGAAGAAAATTATTAACAATCAAAAAAAACTCTCGATGAGGAATTATATTATTGAATTTGATATTTTATTGTGAAATTTGATGTGACAAACTTCATAGCAATTCATGAAGTTCAGTGTCGATTTTTTTAAAGTAATTGGATGAATTCATAATTTGATGTTGAAAATTTTCATCCGGAATTAATGCCAACGTATCGGCATTGATTTTGATTCACAGAATGTACACTTCTAGTTCTCTATAAATGAAATCCCTCTCGAACACTTCACCCCCTGGTTGGAACTCCTCATTTACTCTTAGAAAAACAATCCAGTGGGAATGAATCAGATTTCTGCATAGGGAATATCTCATGCATAAGGAGATTAATTTCCCTTTGAATCTGGTAAACCTCCTATGTCGATTTCCTCTCACAAAACGGGCAAAACCGGTCTGTTCCGGGACACATAAACTGAAATGATGATCTTATATGCATTCAAGACGCCTTTCGGAAGCATAATCAGTCGATAATTTTTGGGCGTTTTTTGATTTTCGAATATAATTTCCCTTTGAATCTGGTAAAACTCGTATGTTGATTCCTCTCACGAAACAGGCTCAACCGGTCTGTTCTGGGACACATGAACTGAAATTATGATCTCATATGCATTCGAGACACCTTATGAGGGCATAATCAGTCGATAATTTTCGGGCGTTTTTTGATTTTCGAATATAATGTCCGTTTGAATCTGGTAAACCTCCTATGTTGATTTGCTCCCACAAAACGGGCAGAATCGGTCTGTTCCGGGACACAAAAACTGAAATTATGATCTCATATGCATTCAAGACACCTCATAAGAGCACAATCAGTCGGCAATTTTTGGGCGTCTTTTGATTTTCCGAAATTAATTTCCTCTGAATCTGGTAAACCTCCTATGTCGATTCCTCTCACAAAACGGGCAAAACCGGTCTGTTTCTGCATGCTTCATGATAGCATAATGAATCGATAATTCTCGGGCATTTTCTGATCAGCATAATCACGAGCAATGTGAAAAAATCGCAGCTGTCTTCAAGTCGGTGATGGTATCTCGTGGTGAGTTTGCTGGCGGTCACCTTCATTTTCCCCGGAGAAAACTATATCTGAGCTCGAAAAATGAACTTGACGCCCTCAAATTATTCCTTTTCGAATCTTCATGTGTATTTCTTTAATCTGGATTTAGTAGTCCTCCAAAAATAATAAGTCCCCGCTAGCATACTCACCGCCAAAGACCATCACATCCTTCGAGTAATATTCCAAATCCATCCATCACTCACATTGAGGGAAATCATAGATTACATTCTGCTCAACATCCAGCTGACCCTGACACAATTTATCCATTCTCGTGAAGAATTTCGAGAACATTCGAGAAATGCTCATTCTGAATGATTCCAATTTATCCGTAGAAATCTTTCACTTGCATATGAAATTCGCGAGAATGTTTAGAAGCAGTCCTGGAAAATATTTCCCTCAATCCAGTATCTAAGGGTAATACGTTTACTCTTTGAACCAATTTTTCACTAAATAATTATGTTGAAAATCATCTCCATCTGGCATGCCGTTATCAATTGGTGCAATTCATCTCATTTGCATTGAAGAAAAACCCGTGGGTACCTCAGGATGTTATCTACTTCTCTTTGGAATGGTCGCATGGCAGAATGTCCGCAGACAGAATGTTCACGAAAAAATGTGTGGACAAAAAGTCCGACGACAAAATGTCCGGTGACAAGATGTCCGAGTGACAAAATGTCCTCTTACAAATAAAATAAGAGAATTAAACCAAACCAACCAAACTAAACCAAACCAAACCAAACCTACGGGTGGACATTCTTTCCCCGGACATCTTGTCACCGGACATTTGGTCGTCGTACTCTTTGTCCGGACATTTTGTCGCGGACATTCCGTCATCGGACAATCTGGCGTTACACCCTTTGGAATGCGTCGAATGTATGCAATCTTGATAATTCATATCATCGTATACGCGAATGAATAAAACATTCATTCCGAAGGATACACTGGGAAAAAGAATAAGTTGAATCAAATAAGATTTGTTGATAATAGATTCATTGTATAGTTGGATACGGCCACAGAAATATTCATTAATATTTATTCCATCATATGCTCGATAAATACAGCACATATTTCTTTGAGTCAACTTCATACCGATAATGATTCGAGAAATTTTAATTTGATAAGAAGTTATATTCATTCAAATCGATATCGATCAGTTTGAATCAAATAAATGATTTGGTTATAGTTAATACATATGAATTTCTTGACTCGATACAATGTTTGGTTATAATAAACAAGTCTTATTTGTGTGGAACGATATTTCTTGAAAATGTTCAATCAAATGCGTTGATTTTTCAGAACGAAACCTTTTTTCAGCGTAATTTCCTTCGCTCTCTCTTGATATGTTCCACCATTCAGCGAATCCAAGACTGCGATTCCCACCACTCGTTATGTCTCTACGATACAACGTAGTATCAAATTCATATTCGTTTCTCTACACTTCGTATGAGAACCCCTGTTACAGCAGAACCCTCAACCGTCGTCACGTGCAGAAAAGTGGGGGTACTCTATTCT
>JAFFJZ010000334.1:0-15405 GCA_018340375.1 Gonatopus flavifemur
AAATCAACCAGCCAGACTTTCTTTTAATGCGGAACAAGGTCTGGCTGGCTAATTTTTTCATTTTATTCAATTATCTCCGAGTATTTTGGGGAGAGGGATCTAGTAACTCTGAGATGTACGGAATGCTCCCGATCCTTTGAGACTCAAGTGGTAACATCAGCTTCTCTCATTTTCTTATCATTTTGACCCCATAAATGATCTTGAAGCTGGTTGGTATATTCAGATATGAAAATTGATAAGTTGATGCATTTATCTAATGATTTAAAAGAATCATATATTCACAACATCTTTTATTCTAATGAAATAATCGTGAAAACGTTATGTGATTTTGAAGTGACACTGGGTCTTAAGGGGTCAAGGTCTAGGCACAGAAACGCGTACAAATGATGCACAAAGCCAGCGCCGTGGATACAAATTCTTTTTCCTTTGTTACATGTTGATTGAAGAAGGAAGAAGGATTTTGTCTCTATGGCGCTGCATGAAACTCTCTCTCTCTCTCTCTCTGTGAGTATAAGCCTGCCCGCTCTTGCTTCGCTCTACTTCGTCTACTGTTTTACTGCATATTTTGTGGCCCTATCGGGGTCGACCTTGTTTCAGTGCATCCCTTATCGGCTCGGGCATTTTTTTGAGCAACTAACGATAAGTAGCTGTTTCGTTGGCAGCCGATGGTGGATGTTTTGTGATTTGCATTTATCTGGTGTTGTTGGAGCATCTGCCAAGCGGGGAGACCAAGGCTGGTGTATTACAAGTGCTTTTCGCGCGTGGCGCTTATCATTCGCCTCTTATCATTGATTGGTCTGTCTTCTCTACACGTCATCACGGTAACGTTGAGGTATTGGCCATCGTAGCACATCCACACTCCACAGCATAAATCTTGCCTTCCAACGGGAGCCTTGACGACATCTTTGTTGGCATACTAATTCGTATCACATCACTTTTCAACGAGGTTTTTGACACATGCTTTCTCTATCCCCATTTGCGGTCTACATAGATATTAACTCGGTGATGCATTTCTCAATAATACTTTCATTACATTCATAATTATAATGCGCGATTATTTCATAGTACTAGCGTTCGTTCGTATATACTGCGTTGTGTGTGTCACACATATACTATGATACCGAGTGTATAGATACGTGCACACTGTTGTTGTATTCTTTCTACGTTATTGCTCTCATCTCTGTCTCTCTAACTACTCGATGGTACTCTCTCTCACCCAACGTAGCATATACTCATCTTAACCGTTCTTACAACGACTTTTTTTCTTTATAATTCGTTTTTTATCTGGATTTTCACACATATTAGTACCAGATTTTTCTCTTTTTCATTATCACAATGGATCACATTTGCTCAATCTGCAGAAAATCTGTGAAAACGGATGTCATTAAGTGTACACCGTGCATAAAATATTTCCATCCTGGTTGTGTGAAACTACATAAAACGTACAACCACAACAACGAGCTTGTACTTTGCAAAGGTCCCTTGGAATCCTTCAAAAAGTCTGGAGATATCCCTCCCTCATCAATGGAAGTTGATTGTCCGTCAACTTCGATGGTTGATCGCAACACCAGTGGTGGTACTACTCCTAATACAACCTTCACCATAGATGATATTATGAGAGCTATTCAAATATCCTCAGATAAACTCGATAATTTCATTGAGCGGCAAGAACGCAATAATACTGAGGTTCATGCTCGACTTCAACAACTGTCTTCCATCGGAAACAATGTCTCCTCTTTATCCAGCAAATTTGCGGGGCTTGAACAGGCTGTTATGACAGTCAATCAGGATGTGAAATCGCTGACTAAAGACTACCAGGAATTAAAAACCTCACTGGAACAGAATTCCTCTTCTATCAAAATGACTAATGCCAGCCTCATATCGCTTAGCCAGCGTGTCATAACCATCGAAGATAACTCTCAATCTCACTCAGCACGCATCTCTGAATTGGAACAACAAAATACCAAGTTGCAAGAAGAACTTCGAGCGCTGCGCTCTCAATCAAATAGGAACCTTCTCACTCTTTCAGGATTACCTGAACTTCCTGATGAATTCATTCCGAGCCGTATCATGGATGTCTTGGCTCATCTTAATGTTCAGATCACCCAATCTAACATTGTGAGAGCATTTCGTCTTCGCTCCACCAAAACTACATCGAAAACTACATCTTCGAACTAAAATACTTGAGGCCAAACGTTCTACAGGATTAGTCGACGCGTCTGATATGAATCCCTCTCTACCTAAGTCTAGGCTTTATCTTAATGAATATCTGCCGTCTGATATAGCCTCTCTTCTCGCAGGAACTAAGAAAGTTGCGAAGTCTAAAGGATATCTCCATACTTGGTCGAGGAATGGACGTATTCTGGTGAAAAAAGATAATACCTCAAATGTTATCGTCATCTCATCTAACAGGGACTTTGATCAACTTAGTTGACTCCCGATTCGACCCTCAAACTGTCACTTTAATGAAGTTTTCCGTTCGTTAAAAATGTGTCATGTTAATGCACAATCACTTATGGCTCATTTTGATGAATTCTCTGATTTTTTCTGCACTAAGAATCCGAATAAGTACGATGTTATTGCGGTATCTGAGACCTGGTTTAGGAGTGACATGGATGACTCATTCTGCTCATTGGATGGATATGTGGTCTTTCGTTGCGATAGGGTGGGTCGTATTGGCGGGGGGGTCTGTCTCTATATTAAACAGAATCTCCAATACAAAATTATACAGAAATCTGAGTACGATGCCACTTGTCCACAACCCGAATATCTATTCGTCCAGGTTTCCAGCACGTGTATGCGCAAAGTACTCATTGGTGTAGTTTACAGACCTCCGAAAATAGGATTTGCTAATTTGGAAACGGTGATCTCTACACTGAGTACTGACTATCACGACAAAATCATTATGGGTGACTGGAACACCGACCTGTGCCGTTCATCTCCTGATAGTACTTATCTCCGTAAAATACTCTCCAGTCTGAATCTGGCCATTGTTCCCTACGGCCCCACTCATCACACGTCCATCTCTTCTACCTTGCTTGACTTATGTGTAGTGGACGATCTCTCCAAAGTGATTGACCATGAACAAAAGGAAATACCTTTTCTATCTCGGCATGACATGATCTCAATTGAATACTCTTTCAATCTACCCATGAGTCAACAGCAGATCGTCTCTGTGCGTGATTACTCGCGTATCAATGGGCAAGATATTGATATAACATCGATTTTGCTGAACATCGGGGACTCGGGTATTACAAATATTGATGAGTGTGTTGGGGTTTTCCATGATTATCTCACTGATCTATACAATAGTGAAGTACCGATCAGAAGGTTCACTCCCAGACGTCCTCCTTCTCCCTGGATAACTCAGGAGATTCGTAATCTCATCCGTGAACGTAACACTGCGAGGAGGACATATCTCCGCACAAGAAATCCTGAATGTCATCTACTCTTCACACGACTAAGAAACAATGTTGCTACTTCTCTCAGGAATGCGAAGCGTCAATATTATAACGACAGATTGATGGGCACTCCCGACTCACGCACACTTTGGAGAGAACTTCGTACCTTGAGAATAATCAAATCTAATAGTAATCATCCGCCCGCGGATAAATTTTGTTTATGAGCTTAGTTGACACTTCTCTGCTGGCTTCCATCCGGCCTGTCCTCCACCGCCCATTCTCGACCAAAGTCTCGGCTACAGTGATAACCTTTTCTTCTTCCCTCACTTGACTCCTCATGATCTGCTACATCTCTATCATTTTTCTAACTCAAATACTATTCCTCCAGATGGGCTTCCTGGTCGATTCCTTAACCTGATCGCTCCGTCCATTTCTCCATTCCTACTGACCTTATTCAATTCCTCTCTCATGCTATCTCTCTCTCCTATGGCGTGGAAACGCTCCTTCATTACACCTATACCTAAAACAAGATCTCCACAAACTTCACGTGGTTTTCGCCCTATCTCCATTCTCTGTGAGTCATCTAAAATACTTGAAAAGATCGTCCATCACTTCTTGTGTGATTTTTTGACCAAGAATTCTCTACTTGACCAATATCAGTGTGGATTCATCAAACACCGCTCCACTCAAACTGCTCTTTCAAAATTGACTGATGATGTTCGTGAAGCGATTGATAAGCGCATGATCACTCTTTTGGTGGGATTTGATTTCTCAAGAGCTTTTGATACCGTTAACCACTCTTTGCTTATACAAAAACTCGCTTCTTTCAATATATCTACCCCCGTGCTGAAGTGGTTTTGGTCCTATCTATCTGGTCGCACGCAATCAGTTAGAAGCTCTAAAGGTTGCTCCGAATGGACTCCAGTTACCTCAGGTGTTCCCCACGGCTCTCGCCTGGGCCCTCTCTTATTCGCACTGTATGTCACCGACATAAATTCGATTATTCACCATTGTAAACTCTTTGGATTCGCTGATGACTTTTATATTTATTTGCATACTTCACCTTTTCTCATAGACGAATGTATCTCGAAATTGAATGACGATATACAGAGAATTGCCAGCTGGTGCTCCACCAACTACCTAATTCTGAACCCCTTGAAAACCAATTGCATGATCCTTGGTTCTTCACGTTACGTCAACGATATTTCTCTTCGCTCCTTACCGGACATCATACTTCAGGGCACCCCTATAAATCTTGTCTCTTCGCTTCAATCGCTTGGGATTATTCTGACACCTTCTCTTAATTGAAATGAGCAAGTCACTCCTGTCTGCAGGAAAGTCTCGTGCGCACTCTACCAATTGCGACTTAATGGCAACGCACTCTCTATCCAGATGAGAACTAAACTGATTTCAACGCTAGTTGTACCCTATTTTGATTATTGTTGCTTAGTTCTCACTGATCTCTCCGAAGGAGACAGTATACGTCTGCAGCGTAAACTGAATGCCTGCGTGCGGTTCATTTTCAATCTCAGGAAAGATGTCCACATCTCTCCTTTCTTCACGCGCCTCGGCTGGCTCAAACTTTCTGAGCGACGGAAATTTTTTCTGGGGTCGTACTTGCATCATCTATTTGCTTTCAAGGATCCTTCTTTTCTTTACGATCGTTTTAACTTTGGTACCTCTGATGCAATTCGTTGCACTAGATCGAATAGAGGGCTCCTTAAAATACCACTGCATCGTACTACCACATATCAAAAATCTTTTTTGATAACAGGTAGTAAACTCTGGAACACGATCCCAGATAACATCAAGTGTAGCTCTTCCCCTAACGTCTTCAAAAAGAGGTATTATGACTTCTTGCTCACCTCCACCCTTTCTCACTCATAGACATATACTCCTTTTCAAGTAGGTTCATCGTGGTTCATCTTACGCTTTTCTTGCCTTCATCTTCATTCTGCGCCTTTATAACTATTGTATCTCTATTTTATATCTGTATTTTCATTTGCCTTCATCTTCATTCTGCGCATTTATAACTATTGTATCTGTATCTCATATCTGTATTTTCATTTCTCACACCTTTCTAATCTCATCCTCACTCTCATTCTCATTTCATCTTTATTCTCAAGTTCATTCATTCTGCCTTCTGTCTGCTTTTCGGGCTGTGGGTTTAATGCTGTATATATATAAGTATTTTTGTATATAATATCTTTGTTATTGTTTGTACTTCTTTCTTAATCGTTCCACAGGATGTTCATCCTAGAACATAAATAAACGTATCTATCTATCTATCTATCTAAAACCTCTATTACATGCGTACATTTGCTGCATGCAGCATCATTAGGTGAACGGAAAGATAAGATATTTTTCCCTAGGACTTCTTTTCTCATCTAAGGCCGCAAGGGCTTATGTAGCTAATGTAAAGTGGAGTCAGATTCGATTGCTACGCAATTTCAATGGGAGGCATAAGAATGTTTAGCCCAACATAAAAATTTTCTCTTTGGTTCACTTGGCCTCGAGGTTTACTTGGCCCCACTCTTCCCTGCTACAATGAGTTTCCGATTCTAGAATGATAAGAGATTCAATAGCTAAGTTTGTTTAATGTGGGCCAAAGTTACCCCAACTCTCTCCAAGTGTTTCGGATTCGCTATTCTCAGTCATGAGAACGGATTGAGTAGTTTGATACAAAATGAAGCAACTTAGGACACGTAGAACGAATGAACCTAATAACTCTTCAGAAATGCAAAACAGTTGGGAAGTTTTTTATTCATATACTCCATAACTCTAGCACATTCAGTTTGTGACAAATAGATGAAGGAATATGAATTTCTTCATAACAGATCAGAATTACTTATGTATTCTGTAAAAATAAATTCTTCCCAAACTCTTTTAGAACTTCAGAGTTATTGAAGAGTTCCTGAGAAAATTTGATTCATTGGACATTCGCGAGTTATTGCAGACTTAACCCGTGGTTGAATCTCAAACTTGGGCTAGCAACTCATGGACTGGGATTTCTAGGAGATGGGATTGAATCCGAATACTCAATTGGTTTATCGATAGTGACTTGCTATAATCTTCCGAAAATTTCCCGAAACTTTCTCCTCACAGAAGGGAGGAAGCCTTAGCCTCAAAATTGCTCACAAATATTCAAACTTCATTAATATATAATCACATTATTAAAAACATACGACATGCGTACGGTAATTTCTTCTCATGAATACGATAGTGTACGACTATTTCATGGTCCTTTTACGACATGTCGTACGTACGACCTCTGGCAACACTGATGCTTTGTAACCGTACCACTTGTATGTCGGGTGGAATTTGGAGGATTATTGGACAAAGAAAAATTCATATTCATCTTATGATCAATCTCCTCAGAAAAATGTTCTGAGAGAATTGATAACAATTATCCTAACAAGAAATCAAAAGCAAATTATTGATTGTACGAACACGCATTGAGAACTTGGTATAAATAGAGGTGGTAGGCCGACGTAACTTTACTGCTGCTCGAGCGCTCGAAGGAGCCATATGTATTGCGCAAGCTCAATAAAGAAGAAATTTAAGTAGAGGGAATTTTTCTCTCAACTCCTGATTGTCAGTTGAGAATCTTGTCACGTTCCGACACAAAATCATTTTCTTTTTCTCTTTATTCAAAATATTCACACTACGTATGGTGCAATCTCGGAGGTTGAATGACTGAGGGAGAGTTATGACTCTTCACCATGGGTTATGGCCGGCTGTATTATGGGTCTGCGCTGGCTGGGGGTCGCATAGGAACCATAAACTCCAACTTCGTCTCCCTTTGCTCTTCCCCTCACACTCTTCAAAACGTAGTATTTTTCATTGTACATCTCAATGTTTCGACTTGAGGAAGCGAGTGGGAATACACGTGATTCTAATAGTGGAGCATTGTGATGGGCAATGGGGAAAGTGGTGCGAACAATGGAATCTCCTTTTCAGATTTTGAGACTTTACTCCTACTTTCCTCATTTCATCCATAGCTGCTACCAAATGGTTCGATGTTAAAAATTCGTAAATTATCAATGATTGAATATACGATCGCTCATTCATCATGATTAGTGCCAACGCACACAAGGTTTTGCTCTGGAAAATTTGAGGAAAGAATCGTTAAACTTGGACGTAAAGATATTTAGGATCTCAAAGGACGAAGAATTTATCGATGTCATTCCTCAGGGCAAGTTGATAGCAATGATAATGGACATTTTTGAGCAAGATGTGATGTGGAAATCACAATCTCTCACGGTAAAGTCGAGATACCCTCCGAAGAACTCCGTTTCGGTATAATTGCTGAATACCATGGAAGTTTAATAGGTGGACACGAAGGAATCAATGGAACGTATCGCAGAGTTCGTGAAAAATTCCATTGGGCAGGGATGAGGAACGATATTCAAAATTTTATTCGAAAATGCAATAGTTGCCAAAATGAAAAATTGATAAGAACGAAAATCAGGGGACCAATGATTATAACCGATACTTCCATGAAAACATTTGCAAAGGTCTTGTCACACGGTCGATTGCTCTCCGCGGAGCCACGTGCCGTGGCTTTTCATTGTTGGGGCCAGCAAAATGCAGGCCTCAGCAGCGATAAGTCACGTACGAAGGCCCATCGGCAGGGAAATTTGACACCGGATTTCCTAGAAATCTTGGTGGCATGTTGAAGTGCTGATTAGGCTGAGAACAATCAACCTCCCACTTTTCACCATAGATTTCCTTCTTGGTCGGCAATTGCCATCGGACAGTCAGTCTTCTCTCAACCGTGTTTAAAACCGTTCAAAAAAAGAAGTAAGTACTATTTCTCTCTCTCTCTCTGGGGCGTTGTCTCTCATGGGTGAGAATGCTGGCGCTATGAAGCTCCACCAGGGTTTATGCTTTCCTCTGGTGGAAATCTAAAAAGTGAACTCGTGTATCCACCCTTCGAGCTATGAAGGGATGAGCGAAAAAGGAGAAGCTCAGGGCCCTTCCGCTCGGAGGACGGATATACACTGGAGCCCTTTTGATGGTGTCGGGTTATTTCTCCGCACTCATGGGTGCCATCGCTCCTGCGAGGATCGAGAAAGAGAGAGGAACTCGAGAAATAGTTCAGTGTGTGAGTGCGTTAGTTTCATTTTAGTTTTCACCAACAAAAGAAATTGGACAAGGCATACACCCCGAATGAAAGATCAATAATAATAGCGAACAATCTTCAATAACTAATCAACATAAAACAAGTGCCATACCAGCTCGCAGAACGGTGAGTGAGATTCTTCTCTATGATTTTTCTTTCTTTCTTTCCTCCTTATTTCGCTCTTCCTCGATACTCCATTTTTCTTCCTCCGTCATATACATACAGGGTGATTCAAAATTCCCGCACTCTTTTTTGGGAGTAGATTCCTGATGAGATTCTAAAACGGTTTTTCCTTTTGCACAATGCTCTCCGACGCATAATTTCCGAGATATAATTAATTAAAGTTGACTGATTATGAGGTGGATCCATCGGTCATTCAGGAGTGTCATAACAGAACAAGAGAGGGAGGTGCTTGCAGAGGGCGCTTATACGATCAGCTGATCGGTATAATCGATACGATTTACCAACATACAAATTGGTAAATTTTCCATGTAGAACGATTGAATTCGTCGACACTGTGGAAAAATTGATTATTGTCATGAATTCTTATCACGATATGCTGTAGGTGAAAGTTGTAATTTCAGTAATGATTTTTATTACGCAGACAAATGTGAAATAATGTTATTTCGTAGGGATAGGGATTCAAGTGGGAGGAAAAAGTATAACTACTCGTTTTCAATCAAATTTTCATGTAAAAAAGAAAACATGAGAATTTTTATTCATCCGATACCCAATTTGAACGGTTTGATTAGTAAGTTTAACACAAGAGATTGGATTCCGAATCCTGTATTCTGATTGGTCGAGAATCAATGTATGTTAGATCAATCCTCGGCCGTTTCAAATGATTCTTCTGAAGAATGTGTTTTCGACTTATCTCAAACACAATATTCAACAATGATGAATTTATTCGAATTCACCCTTTTTACATCATTCGATGATTATAAAGGGTTTATCGAACGTTAATAACTTACTTCAACTTGCAGAATTCATCAATTTTGACGAAAATACAAGGTGTGACATCGTATACGACCCAATCATTGCACTTGATTGACATTGTAATCACATACGGTTTGTTAATCTTAAATCAACTATTCGTGATACGAATCAACCAATCAGGTGACAGCTCGAAACAGTTTCATTTGAAGCACATATGACTTCAAAGGGCATATTGTTATTTCAAATGGAGAAAGAATTGTCTTTGAAGATTAACCAAATCCGCCCTTTTCAGGACAAATACATTTTCTACACGTAGAAACGCGCTCGAACTTGCACACAATTTGAATTAGATTTTGATTTAAACATGAATGATCTTGAGTGATCTCAAGTGAGTTATTAACGTTTGATAAACCCTTTATAATAATCGAATGATGCAAAAAGGGTGAATTCGAATAAATTCATCATTGTTCGATGTTGTGGTTGGGATAAGTCGAAAACACATTCTTCAGAAGAATCATTTGAAACGGCCGAGGATTGATCTAACATACATTGATTCTCGACCAATCAGAATACAGGATTCGGAATCCAATCTCTTGTGTTGAACTTACTAATCAAACCGTTCAAATTGGGTATCGGATGAATGAAAATTCTCATGTTTTCTTGTTTACATGAAAATTCTGATTGAAAACGAGTAGTTATACTTTTTTCTCCCACTTGAATCCCTATCCCTACGAAATAACACTATTTTAGATTTGTCTGCGTAATAAAAATCATTACTGAAATTACAACTTCCACCTACAGCATATCGTGATAAGAATTCATGACAATAATCAATTTTTCCACAGTGTCGACGAATTCAATCGTTCCACATAGAAAATTTACCAATTTGTATGTTGGTAAATCTTATCGATTATAACGATCAGCTGATCGTATGAGCGCCCTCTGCAAGCACCTTCCTCTCTTGTTCTGTTATGACACTCCTGAATGACCGATGGATCCACCTCGTAATTAGTCAACTTTAATCAATTATATCTCGGGAATTATGCGTCGGAGAGCATTGTGCAAAAGGTCAAATCGTTTTAGAATTTCATCAGGAATCTACTCCCAAAAAAGAGTGCGGGAATTTTGAATCACCCTGTATATATACAGGGTGGGGCATTTAAAGTGTCGCGGGCGTTTTTTCCAAAAATAAAGTGAGATACGAGAAAATTTCTCGGACAAAAGTTGTAGGGTACCGAGGGGGACATCCGATGGTGGCCTTGGCTTCGACCTCAAATCTCATCTTCAAGGGCATTCTGAGATCAACTCTTGTTCTTTGAATAGCATCTCATATTTTTTACTGCAGATTTGGATTCTAGGTCAAAAACCAAGAAACTTTTGTCTGAACCATTTTCCTGAAATCCGCAAAAATGGCGCTCTGATCGATATTGTTCCATTTTGAATCTGACATTCGAATAACTCGAAAACGAAGGGTCTTGCAAAAGAATGTTTCGTACAAAAGTTGTCAATACACAACACATTTCAATCGTCTACATTACCACCATTCAGAGCTCACGCGATGTAAACAAACGACGGGGTTCAGTGAAAATTCACGATTTTGAAAGTCAGTTTGTCAGTTACATTTGATTATTACTTGGTTTATGACAAATTGAAAATCATGGATATCCGATACACGGTTTCTGAAAGATCGATATGATCTACATTTACGGTGAAGTGCATAAGAACCCCAGACAAGCATATGACTTGTATGCAGAACGATTTCCTGAAAGAACAACGCCATCCATTAGGTATTTTGAACGCATTACAAAATTATTCTCAGAAACGGGAAGTGTTACAAGGGAAAAACGACATCGAATGAGAACTGTTAGCGGAGAAAATGCGGAAGTTAATGTACTAGCTGCAGTGGCCAATAATCCACACGTGAGCTCTCGTGAAATTGAACTCCATTCGGGAATTTCTCGGAGAAGTGTTCTTCGAATACTGAAACGTCACAAAGTCCATCCGTATCACATTTGTTTGCATCAAGACCTTCACGGTGATGATTTCGAAAATCGTGTACAGTTTTGTCGATGGGGTCTAGCGCAAATGCACAATAACAACTTCATCAACATATTATTTTCTGATGAGTCGACGTTCACCAATCATGGTCAAGTAAATCGACATAATATGCATTACTGGGCGACAGAAAATCCAAGATGGTTACGTCGAGTAGAGCTTCAAAGACAATGGGCTGTGCATGTTTGGTGTGGTATTTTTCGATCTCGAGTAATTGGACCGTACTTCATTGCAGATACGCCAAATGGAGAGAAGTACAGACATTTCTTAGATCAAGTACTTCCAACATTACTTGAAGACATACCTATTCAGGAATGATTGGATATGTGGTATTAACACGATGGTTGTCCATCCCATTATGCAGTCACAGCTCGAGAAATATTGGACAGAGATTATCCTGGACGATGGATAGGACGTCGTGGACCAGTTCATTGGCCTGCCCGTTCTCCGGATCTTACTTCTCCAGATTTTTTTTTATGGGGATACATAAAAGATACAGTTTATCAACAAGCACCGACTACACCTGAGAATATGCGTCAACGAATCATCAATGCATGCGCGAGCATCAATGAAGATATTTTAGCACGAGTTCAGCAATCTTTTGTAAAACGTTTTGAAATGTGTATTGAAGTCGAAGGCCATCATTTTGAGCATCTACTGCATTAAAATTATCCAAGTGATGTAGACGATTGAAATGTGTTGTGTTTTGTCTGTTATACCCCATCACCTCCGTTTCAGTTCAAGGGGTCCTCCTTGGAATCAGACAACTTTTGTCCGAAACATTCTCCTCAAAGACCCTTCGTTTTCGAGTTATTCTAATGTCAGATTCAGTATGGAACAATATCGATTAGAGCGCCATCTTTGCGGATTTCAGGAAAATGGTTTGGACAAAAGTTTCTTGGTTTTCAACCTAGAATCCAAATCTGCAGTAAAAAATATGAGATGCTATTCAAAAAACAAGAGTTGACCTCAGAATGCCCTTGAAGATGAGATTTGAGGTCAAAGCCAAGGCCACCATCGGAAGTCCCCCTCGATACCTTACAATTTTTGTCCGAAAAATTTTCTCGTATCTCATTTTATTTTTGGAAAAAACGCCCGCGACACTTTAAATGCCCCACCCTGTATATATATATATATATATATAAATATATACATACACATTTATAAACGAATTTTCATTGTTTTCTCTTTATATAAGCAATTATTGTTTGTAACCTCGACTATTCCGAAAACATATCTAGTAAATCAAATTTCTCAACTGAAGTGGTGAAGAATGAAGAAATCTTCACTTTCTTTTTCTTATCCACCTCTACCAATTCAAACAGGAAGGGTATCTCGATGCCCTTTAAGGCAGCAAACCCAAATTCTTCTGAGTTCTATCCGTCTTACCGCTCGGGCTGATATAATTCATTCCAGAAGCCACGCTGGACCACAGTCATGCAACGATGGTTCGACGACCTCTCGTGTCGTCTTCTCCACCGTCATAACAGTCTCACTAGATACAGTAGGGGAGTTACCTGTCACTTCTAGTGGAAACACACACATTTTAACCATGCAAGATAATTCGACCAAGTATTGCATAGCTGTTCCTATACCAGATATCAAAGCTAAAACCGTAGCTCACGCTATGGTGGATCATTTAATCTTACAGTTCGGAACGCCGTTAGCTATTCTAACTGATAAGGGAACCAGTTTCATAAATAAACTTCTCAAACAAATCGTCGAGACATCCAAATTAAACATCCAACTACTGGATATATGCCTCAAACGGATGGTAGTTTGGAGAGAAGCCATATCGTTTCAAGCGAATACATCAGTCATTATTTGTCTGATCTTGACGACTGGGATAGAATAGTACCCTTCGCCATGTTCTCATACAATACTCCAGTACATGAAGCCAGTAGCTTCACACCTTTCGAAGTAGTTTTCGGAAGATTGGCACGAATTCCAACTCCTTTCCTCCAGAAGGAAAATTAAGCACATTCAAACCATATGCCTATGATTTGATATCGCGATTGACAGAAATGCACGTATTGGCTGGAGAAAATCTGATGGAAATGAAAACGATCTAAAATTATATATGATCAAAAGGCACGACCATTCAAAGCGAAAGGAGGAGATTCAGTGCGTATCTTGGTAGAACCAGAACGAGGAACATTTGCACCTCAATATCATGGACCATACAGAATTGTCGGTAGATTCGAAAGAGGAAACATTTTATTGACAGATTCTAAGGGAAAACTCTTCACGAAACGTGCAGATAAATTGGAGTTGACACCCGAAATGGAGAGGGTAGTGATTTCCCTCTTTCTCTTACTTCTGACAGGGACGAATGGGAATGAAACCACAAAATCATCGAAGTGGTCATCAATACCGGCCCATATTATGAAAGACTTTGCAACATTCGTTCAGAACGCGCTGGGTGGAGAGTAATAATAGCCATGTATACTGAAAAATTGGCAATCAAATTTCCTTTTGAAATAGAACTCCCAATGGAACTCATAATTTTTGTGTGAAACATAAGTCACAATTCGAGTGTGATATATCATTGAGAAGAGAATACATGGACAGTAAATTGCAAAAAGCCCTACGGATACAAGAAGAAATAAATATACTGCTCAGTGAAGTAGTGAATCAACGTTCTAGAAATCATCCCACAAAAACAATAGTTTAACGAGTAGTACCTTCCGGATTTGTAGGAATGCTTAGTAGAAATCTTTTGGGAACACTTTCTACGGAAGACGCAGATTAATTTAAAGATGAAATTGATAAACTATACCATGATAATGAACAAATAGTGCGGGTAGTAAATAATCAGACTGATATAATTGAAAGTGATTTACATAGACTAAAAGAAACGATTGACCCACATGGAATAGCCATAACTAAGAATACTCAAAACTCAATTCGATAGTGACAGAATGAGAAAAATGGGTGATTGAACAGCACCTAGCGGATCTTCAATGTGCTATGAGTCAATGTATAAATCAAATAGGAAGCTTTTCAGATCATTCCTTAGTTGAAGGTCCGAATTTCATCAACGCTCTATTATTATGCTCAAATTGGTAAAGGACATCCGTCACCACGGAGAAATGCAAAATTAAAACAAATCTTCGAAGGAATTCATAATAATGTCCACGAATTTGAAATACCTGTACCGCATCAAAGCTCAAGTATTGGATGTTTTTCGTATATCCCAACAGTATCTTTTGTACTTATATTTAATAGACTTGTTTTCGCTCTGCATCTACCATTAGTAGATCGAATGGATTGCGATATCTCTCGTCTACATTTGTGGCCAGCAATGCAAAATTCGACTGGATTCACTGCATCTGCGTATATAGAGCCAGAAAATAGTGACCTCGAAGTGAATGATGCAAATGGACTATACTTTTCATCTGACGAAAAGTTCATTTCTTCATGTGATCAAAATATAAACTCCAACTTCGTCTCTCTTTGCTCTTCCTCTCACACTCTTCAAAACGTAGTATTTTTCATTGTACATCTCAATGTTTTGACTCAAGGAACCAAGTGAGAATACACGTGATTCTGGAAATGAAGCATTGTGATGGGCAATGGGGAAAGTGGTGTGAACAATGAAATCTTCTTTCCAGATTCTGAGACTTTACTTCTACTGTCCTCATTTCATACATAGCTGCTACCACACGGTTCGATTTTCAAAATTCGTGAATTATCAATGATTGAATATATGATCGCTCATCCATCTTGATTAGTGCCAACGCACACCAGGTTTAACCTAGATCAGGATGGGTTTTCTGTTCATTCATTGGGAATAAAAATTCTTTCTTCTCCTTTCCATTTCGACCAGGGAATATTGAGTGCCTCTATTCTTGAGAAACATATTCAAAGACTGAATTATAATATCAC
>JAFFJZ010000335.1:0-15385 GCA_018340375.1 Gonatopus flavifemur
AAAAACGGCTCCGAAGCGGTTTTCCGAAGTCACCCAAACGAAAAACCCAAGGGGGAAACCTTTCCCATTGTTTTGGGGAAAAGTGGAGGGGCTGATTTTTCGGTCCGCACCGACTTTCCTGGCATCACTGCAGTGCGGACCCAAGTGAGAAAGGTTGTAGAATCCTTGTCAGGATTTTTGTTCTATACAGATTCTACACCATGATTGTGACATAGAACATGGATTGGTGAGGAGAATGGTTGTGTGAGACCAAATCCTGATAAAGTCTAAAAATTTCTTCCACCTGGGGAGTTAGGGATCTCCCATAGAGCAGAAAGCGCAAAGAGCGGAACCAGGCTAACCAAGATGAGCTCCGACGCTGAGGAAATGTACACCATCACCTCATGTATGTATGTGTTGTAAAGTGTTACTTACAATACTAACGACTATCATATATGTAGAGTGATGGTGGGAGTTCTCTTCCCCTGACGTCAGGCCCTCATCCAGCATCTGAGCAAGTTTACATGAGATTAGTTGATTCCTAGGTATTTCTGAATGGACTAAAATTGGCGATCTCATGCGTTCCACGTTCCACTCTGGTCATGGGAGAGGTGCCTCATTTCTCAGACGCGTTAGTGATTCTTATGTATTTTCTGGGTAGTTTGTTTATCAGTAATCTCAAATGATCGTACACAGCGTTAATAGGTAAATTATTTTAGATTAACTAATCATTATCTTTAATCTTATGGGAATTGACCAATGAATAAAGTATAGAACCCCAGATAGCACAAAATCCGTGGAGAATTGTTCAGAATATCATTTCAGCTCTAAGAGGATTCTTAAAGGAGTTCTTCAAAAATTCATTGACGGACTCTGTACTGTATAATATAATATGAGACCACTGCTTATCATATAAATATATCGAATTTTTATCGATATTTTTTCACGAAAATTATCGATATTGATATAATATGAGGGTTGAGATATCGATAAGAAATAACAATATTTTTAGGACAAATATCAGTATCCTTAGTTATCGATGAATATTGCGCATCACTAATCGCCTCTACGCTATTCCCAGATAACATTTCGCATCATTTCGCCCTCAGGTGCATGGACATGCTTGATGAACCTTCATGAAATCGTATCATGTGTCTCGTCACCTGGGTTGATCATTTGCTAGACACGATTGTGAGTGACGCTCTTGCTATTTGCTCATCTTGCGCGTAAAAGTAAGGCAGTATTAAGTGCACATCACCCGTCATTTTGCTAGATACATCTGCGGGTGATTTGCGCGTCAACTGGAAGTGAACTGCTTGGCTATGTCTATGAAAAATGATCGAGTTTACGTGCGAATTTTTGCTTCTTATATAGATGAATATATACACCGAAAACACACACAGAAAGAGAACGCGAAGCTTCAACGAACGTTCCAGATCAGATGTGTATGGATCGGGCCGGAGTTCATTAGAACTAACTTTTATATTCACAAACGTTTGACAAGGTTCTACAGACGTTGAAATGTCACCTCGAAATGCGTCAGGAAACATAGATGAAACGTTTGCTGAAGAAGAGTTCATTGAAAAGGATTTGACGAAGCTTCGCAATAATATCTATACTCATATTAAAAATTTTGATCAATTTTATACTTGAAAAATGAATTAATTAATAAACACAAATTATTATAAATTAATCCAAGTATAGATATTTTGTGAAGCTTCCTCAAACTTCTTTCGATGAGCTTCTTCAATGGGCTCGTCATCCATTTATGTTTCACAAGAGAAGTATTTTGGGAGGCGGACATTTCAACGTCCGTAGTACCTTTGACACACGTTTCTGAATCTAGAAGTTAGCTTTCATGAACCTTCGATCCGATCTATACAGATCCTAATATGAACGTTAAACTAGCTTCATGTTCAATCTCCAAGCAGTTTGTTTCCAGCCAAACAAAATTTTTGATTGAGAATGAACGCTTGGAGAAATTTTTGGATTTGGCTGAAATAAAATTTGTTTTAGGGCGAACCAAGGAATTCGTTTTGTCGGTAGAAGCTATTGATTATTGTTGACCAAATTTTTGTTAATCCCAAGCAAAATATATTATTCCAAGCCAACCAAAAAGTTTCTATGCGTTTTATTTCAATCAAAAATTTTGTTTGGCTGGAACAAATGTTTTCTCAGTGCACTACACTGGTGAAATAATCCTAAACATTCAATTCTTTGTAGGAATGTTGCTGACGGTTTAAAAGTTCACTAATTATTGACATTTGCATTTCTACCAGTTATTCAGAAATCAAGTGATTTATAATCAATTATAACATATCACGTGCAAATACTTTGCCTTTTTCGTCGCAGGATATCCAGTGTCATGATTTTATCATTGATATGACGTGATCATGATGAATATAGGAGCGTAAGTTCATCATCACATTGCATGATACCATATGCTTGTTATTTGCACGCAAAGAACAGTTCAAAAATTTTCACGTGCAAGATACTAGCAAATATCGCGCACTTCAAAGCTATTCCTCACCAAATATGTGATGAAATCTGCGCGCATGAAATGTTATCCTGGGTTTTCTGTTTGTGCCACACTGTACACTGATGCCCCTTCTTCATGAATTCCACGGAGAGGCGACGTAGGTGTCCTGCATGCAGAGTTGCCAGGTTAGGGGAGATTTCTAAGAGTTCACCAATGAATCAGCTCCATTGAATACGGCTAATGACCAATAAAAAGAGACTCTAGTTCTCCTAACCTGGAAACAGTGCCTGCATGAGTATGTATATACATATACGTTATAGTGTTGTACAAAACAATTCTGTTGTAAAAATTATCAAGATATTGATTAACAAGAGAGAATAAGAAGACACTGACACAGTTCAATTTTAGAATTTTCAAACATGTTTTAGACAATAGCTGAGCACATTTTTTTAGAAAACAATAAAACAATGGATTTTGTTTCTTCCTGTCATTTCTGAACATTTTGAGACCTACGTTGCATGAAAATAGTGAGTTGTTATTAAAAGGAGAAGAAGTTCACACATTTTCCATTACTTTTTCCATAAACAGGTCTTAAACAACTATTGATACGTATTTGAAAATTGTGATATGTAACTTCGTTCTTATTTTTTTGAATTTTTTCGTCAGCGTTTTGTTTATTTGAGAACAAATGTTTTTATAAGACACTTTAATATACAGGTTGTTTCGGAATAAACTCCGGGTCTTTCACCAGCGTATTTCTGAGAGAAAAGTGAACAACTTTTCCAGTTAACATTTTCGATCAAAGCTTAGTTTTTTGAGTTATAAACAAAATAATTTGACCATTCAGGTAGCTTAAGTATGTGGCTATCTCAATGGTCGAAAAATATACTTACATTATCATTAACTTAATTAGTTCAAGTCTGCTCTAAAACTAAGTGCCGGATCAAAAATTTTGTTGAATGGACAAGATGTTCAGTTTTCCTCAGGAATATGCTGGTGAAAGGCTCCAGTTTGTTCTGAGACACTCTTTATATGTATATAATCGATTTAATTACTCTGATAGTTGCCTTTGGATAACAACTACCACAACGCAACACAATTTTGTAATACTCAAATTTATAGCTTATTTGGTGAGTTTTAATGCTGTTAGTGGAATGTTGTGTGAACTACTAATGTTTCCATATGTGTCTGTATTCATATGCTCAATGATTCGAATGCTAATAAGTGTCATGTTTTACTGAAGAAAGGCCTTCTCTCATTTCTGCTCACATAGTCTGCAATATTAATTCAGATTTTCCTTCTACTACTCTGTGAAAACAGAAATCATCAGAACCGATGCAGTGGTAAATGAATGGATGGACATGGATAAAATTGTGCACATCCGTGTTATTTGCTGCATGAAATTTAAATTATTTCTTACTGTTTTTCTGAGGATGATTCAGTTCAAAGCAGCAAACGCAACATCTGTGTTATTTGATCGATTTCAATTATTTCATTTTCATGGGTCACCTAGGTAACACCCGAAAATCAATAATGAATCGAAAAAGAACTCCTCCGTAACTGTTTAAAATTTTCAGAATTCTTAAGGGGATACTAACACCGGGACTTTAGTCAAATCTTTCGTGTAAGATTTATTCACAATGCTTGAATATTTTCAAAATATCGCTCTATACAGCATTTCTTGAATGTCTATAGAAGTGCTCTATGGAGCGATATTTTGAAAATATGAAATATTTTGGAGAATCTCACACGAAAATTTTGGCTAATGCCCCGGCGCTAATATGTCATAAGAGTCTCAGAAACAATTCGAGTCGCTAGACATTTGTGAGTTATGTTGGGATTCTCAGAGGAGTCTCGAATAATCCAAAGAGAACTCGCAGAAGTGTGCACACATGCGCGAATGCGAAAATTTGTTGAACAGTTTTCGTCCTAGAAATTTGGTTAAAAACTGTGTGATGTGACAAATCACCACAAAGAAAGTCGCGGGATGGCACCGCGCACGATCCCCCATCGATCGTAATCGTAAACATGCATAACGAGTTAGTTCACTCGTAAGAACACAGCTGTCGCTCCTTACACGAGAATCAGGGGCACATCTCCTCTCCCTCGCTATTCCTGTCCTCCTCTAATCCCTGTCCTTCCTCTATTTGTTGAGGTTTCCCGTCCCCAAGGAGGCAGCGCCACCTATACCACGGATGCTTGGTAGGATTTGTTCAACGTCAGGAGGCGATATCAACGCCATCTCGGCCGTTCCAAAATCGACAACCCCCAGGAGACTGGAAATCCCTCGCGGACAACACCATCTCTCTCCAACCCTGGACCAGAGAGAGAGAGAGAGAGAGAGATAGTAAGATGAATCGTCTGCGAGGATGCCACCGTTCCTGGATCGGCGGAACAACGGTAGAGACCAACCCGACCACGCTGTACCCCTTCTCCCGGTCCCACCAAAGGAGAGAAAAGGACATAAACACCCGCACCCAGACGATCCCCAAAACGCACATGCGCACACTCACCCAACGAATAGTAAGCCACCACCACCCGAGCGCGCAAGTCGAGCTCGAGAGTGCGCTCAACGGAAAGTCAACGACGGGGTTTCGTATATGATTTTGTGATCTCACCCGTCGGTGAAGAAGAAGGAAGTGGCCATGTTGCCCGTCGCTTCTTGTGTAACTGAGCCACGGCGACGTTCCAGGATCTTCGCGCGCTGTCAGATTCTTGATGCGGTGAGTGTGTCGTGCCATCGAGGTCCGATTTCGGTTGGAATTTTCTTCCTCGTCCTGTCGAGGAAATCAACTGGTGTCCAGTGCCCGTGCGGTGTTCCTTCGCGGGATTTTGTGTGGTAATAACAGTGTCGTTCACGTGGCCTCCTCGACGTGTCCCTCTTTTTCACATCTTCCCATTCCTGACCCTTCGTATTTCGACATCGAGTCACCCCTTCGCCCGTGTTTGTCCTCCCTCGATTAAATTGTATGGTCGCGGTTGCCCTCTAGTTCCCTTTATTTTGATTAATGTAAACGGCATAGTCCGTGTATAGATGTGCCCTCCGTACTCTGTTCTTGATCCCTGTGTCCCCAAAGTAAATTGATGACCAAGAGAGTTGTTTGTATTTTTTTAGCGCGACAGAGTCTCTGGTTTATTATAATTTTGACAGATTGTAAAAATATATATACGTGCTCTGGCACGTGGTTAACTCCATTTGGAGTTTGGTTATTTTAATGAATTAGAATCAACACCCCTCTCCTGAGCTTATTCCTTTTCCCTTGACCCCTCAAAATTGCCGTGAACAAGTGACTTGTTCGTCCTCAATATTTTTCAGGTCCCGCTGTGATATATAAATATCCACGACAGGAGTCGTGGAGGCGCTCAAGGATCAAGCGCCTTTGTGCATAGTTTCAGGAAATACCATCACAACTGACAAAATTTCTACTCGATTTCATACAAAATTATCAAATTAAAACATCCTTCCATAAACTCACGAAAATTTTACTGCCAGGTTTCTGACAGAATGTTTCCAATTTGATAGTTTCGGACAAAATCAAGTAAAAGATTGTCAGTTTGTCACCGGATATTCGGAGACCAAAAATATTCAAATCCTGACAACAATTATTTGCCAGCTTCTGACCGGCATTTCCGGTAGGGTAATGAATTTAATTCTATCCGAAACCCTCCAAGAATGTGTTGAATCTTAAAACAGTTCAGGATGAGTTATGTTTTCAGAATTCATTAGTGCCTCTTGTGAGTTATCTGGGTAGAGATATGATATTTGTTCGACTTCAGGCTAACGAAACTCTTGGACTTATAATGCGTTGTTTTAGGAATTTGAATAATTCTAATATTATACAGTTTCTCTATACTTTCTTGGATTTGGGCCAAGTTTGGGAAACAGATCTGTAATTTAGAACCCCATTTATCAGAGTTAATATAAGGTTGATTAAACTTTTGTATCATTGTTGTTTGAGATTGTGTATGTACCGTTTCAACGTTCGTACTCTTATGGTTTCAACAATAAGCATGATTATAAAATATTTCATCATATATTGCAATATGGTAATTTTGGTGAAGTTTGCTTTTTTCAATTAAACGATATGAAGCGTATATCTCACGGACATATTCCTGATTAGTCTTCAAAAAATGCTTCAGAATACAAACAATCAAAGACTTAACAATGACTGCGAATTACATATTGAAGACAAAACATTATTCATGGCCTTCCAAGTAGCTGATCAGACCAGATGATCAGCTACTTCGAAACTCCTCAAGCTTCATTGATGCACAATCAGTGTTAGTAGATTAATTAGTGTATTAATTCTGTGAGCATCGATTATTACGAGGTGTGTTCAAAAAGTAGCAGGAATTTTCAAATTCCGCGGGTTTGAAAGTCCACCTGTATGAAATTTTCTCTATTATGTTGGTACATGCCCCTGAAGTACGATAAAATTTTCAGCAATATTCATTGCTTACTTTTTAAGTGGCAGCCGCTAACGTTTTGACGTGTTTTCGAGCTCGGCGATTTTCGCTTGAGAAAAATTGGATCAAGAATTTGTATTCAGTTTTGCGTAATAAATGAAATAAAGTGTAGTGAAGTTTGTAAAATGTTAACAAGGTATATGGTGAGTCTGCTTTGAGTAAAGCGAGGATTTACAGTGGTACCCCGAGTAAGATGGAAATTGATATTGGAGGATCAAGATGAAGTCCACATTGGAAGTCCAGGTAATGAGACGATCCTGTAACTGTACTGGATCACTCGCAGATGGCAGAGATCCATATCTAATCAGGCAGATTGGAATCTTTCAACATTTGACCCATGCGATGAGAAATGTAGGTTCGATCAAGGAACAGTACAGTAGATGGAAGAATTAGGAAATTCGAGGAGAATTGAGAATAGGAGCACCCATAAATCAGACATCCAGCACAGATTCAGGTTGTAGACATTTCCATCAATACAATATGCCAATTCGAATCATCAGGATTCGAATTGGCATATCATAATCCACTTCAAATCAAGATAAGAGAGAACTTGGCAGAATCAGAGATTGATTTGTAACGACGATCAAAAGATTCGGATATCTAGCTGGAATGCAGGTCAATATGGCCGTATGATTCCTATAGAACTTCGGACAGATTTAGGCGTAACAGAAAAATCCATGTGAGTCTAGCAAGATATTAGGAAAATCTATTCTAGACAAGTTTAGCTGGATGTGTCGCAGGTATGGAAAGTCCGATGAAAGTACAGCACAAATCCGAATCAATCAACCTCATTTGAATCCATCAGGATTTCAATGGCATATAAGACATGCGGTTCGAATCAAGATAAGAGAACTTGGAAGCGGCAGGGATTGACTTGTGACGACTGATACAAACCATTCGATTATTCAGCTGAAATGCAGGTCAATATGGCCGCATGATTCCTATAGAACTTTAGACAGATTTGGGCGTACGAGGAAAGTCTACGTGAGGTCCAGCGAAGATATTAGGAGATTTATTCTCAACAAGTTAAGCTGGATGTATCGAGGTATGAAAAGTCCGATCAAAGTACAGCTCAAATCCGAATTCAATCAACCTCATTGTGATCCATCAGGATTTGAATGGCATATAAAAAATCAGTTCGAGTCAAGATAATAGAGAACCTGGCAGAATCAGAGATTGATTTGTAACGACGATGAAAGATTCGGATGTCTGGCAGAAATGCAGGTCAATATGGCCGCATGATGTCTATAGGACTTTAGAAAGATTTGAGCGTACAATGAGAGTCCAGGTAAGATCCAGCAAAGATATTAAGGATCTATTCTCAACAAGTTCAGCTGGATGTGTCGGAGGTATGGAAAGTCCGATGAAGAAAGTACAGCACAAATCCGAATCAATCAACCTCATTGACACCAGAATCCATCAGGATTTGAATGGCATATAAGTAATCAGTTCGAATCAGAGCCATATTGAACTTGCATTTTCTGCTAGATATCCGAATCTTTTGATCGTCGTTACAAATCAATCTCTGATTCTACCAGGTTCCCTCTTATCTTGATCCGGACTGGATTTCTTATATGCCATTCAAATCGATGGATTCCGATGAGTTGATTGAATTCAGTTTGAGCTGTAGATCCATCGGACTTTTCATATCTGCGACACATCCACCTAAACTTGTTGACCCCAGGAATAGATCTTCTAATATCTTTGCTGGACCTCAACTGGATTTTTCTTCTACGCCCAAATCTGTCCGAAGTTCTATAGGAATCCATGCAGCCATATTGGACCTGCATTTCAGCTGAATAATCAGATGGTTTATATCGTCGTCTACGTCAATCCCTGCTGCTTCCAGGTTCCCCTTATCTTGATTCCAGACCGCATGTCTTATATGCCATTGAAATCCCGATGGACTCAAATGAGGTTGATTGAATTCGGATTTGTGCTGTACTTTCATCGGACTTTCCATACCTGCGACACATCAGCTAAACTTGTCTAGAATAGATTTTCCTAATATCTTTGCTAGACCTCACATGGATTTTCTGTTACGCCTAAATCTGTCCGAAGTTCTATAGGAATCATACGGCCATATTGGACCTGCATTCCAACTAGATATCCGAATCTTTTGATCGTCGTTTCCACTCAATCTCTGATTCTGCCAAGTTCTCTCTTATCTTGATTTGAAGTGGATTACTTATATGCCAATTCGAATCCCGATGGATTCAATTGGCATAATATATTGAATGGAATGTCTACAGCCTGAATCTGTGCTGGATGTCTGATTTATGATTGCTCCTATTCTCAATTCTCCTCGAATTTCCTAATTCTTCCATCTGCTGTACTGTTCCTTGATCAGACCTACATTTCTCATCGCATGGGTCAAATGTTGAAAGATTCCAATCTGCCTGATTAGATGGATCTCTGCCATCTGCGGTGATCCAGTACAGTTACAGGATCGTCTCATTACCTGGACTTCCAATGGACTTCATCTTGATCCCTCAACATCAATTTGGTTTCACTCAGGACGCCCAAGCACATCAACAACCGATGAAAACGTGAAAAAAGTGAAAGAAATGGTTATGAACGATCGCCGAATCACAGAAGAAATCAGAGAAGTCGCTGATGATGTTGGCATATCAGTCGAAAAGCAATCCGAAAAACGCCCGGATTTGTGGCAAAACAATTCATGACTTTTGCACCACGATAATGCACCTGCTCACACTTCATTGCTTGTTCGTAGATTTTTGGCCAAAAACAAAACTGTAACGATGCTTCAGCCTCTATATTCGCCAGATATGGCTCCATGTGACTTTTTCTATTTCCAAAAATAAAGAGAACATCCAAAGGCTGTCGTTTTACAAGCATAGATTACATCAAAAGCGAATCGCTGGAAGAGCTAAAGCTATTACAAAGATCGAGTTCCAAAAGTGTTTCGAGGATTGGAAAAAGCGTTGGCACAAGTGTATTATCCAAGGATTATTTTGGAGGACAAAATAGATATTGATGAATAAATAAATATTTTTATCATCATCATCATCATCATGAAGTAATCAGTCTTACAGCTGGTTTGATGAAACCCTCCACCCCTGTCTATTATCCATAAACGTTTAATTTCTACATATCTACTACATCCCTTGTCTTGTACGATTTGCTTCATATAACTTGCTCTAGGTCTACCTTTACCAGTTTACCATTCATTTCCTTCCAATATTGTCCTCAATAAACTCTCATGCCGTAATGTGTGTCCTATAAGATTGCTTCTCCTTTTCACGATGTGTTTCAAAGATTTCTTTCTTCATTTATCTGCTCAGTACTTCTTCATTTTGACTTTGTCTATCCATTTATTCTGAGCATCCTCCTATAACACCACATTTCAGAAACTTCAGAGTCTTCGTTGATCAGTTTCCCCATTGTCAAGTTTCGCAACCATATAATGCTGTGCTCCAAACGTAACTTTTCAAGAATTTCTTCCTTACTTTAGCTTATATTTTTTGAGCATAATAACTATTTCTTTTGATAAAAAAGCCTGTTTCCCTTGTGCTATTCTTGCTCTTATATCTCTTTCCTTTGCCGTTCTCTGTAATTATGCTTCCTAGATATTTGAGATTCTTTCACCTGTTCAATTGTCTCAGTATCTATTTTGATTCTCGTTCTTCTAGCTGTTTTCATTTGCTGTACACATCATGAATTTTGTTTTGTCTTTATTTATATTCATACAATGCTATACTAATACATAATACCTGTATACATAATATTTTTCATAAGGCAAAATTCTCGTTATTTTTTGAACACACCTCGTATTCATACTGTATGATGATTGAGATGAATGAAGTAATTGAGCATTATTTGTCTTCGTATTATTTGTGTAGGAGTAATGACGCCGGATATTGCCAACAAAGGATGGAGATCCTTGAAGACTCTTACATGAGATCCTAAACGATGAAGAAAAAATGCAAAGCAAGTGGTTCTGGAAGAGTGAAGGAAATAAAATGAAATACGTTTGAACCGCACGTGGCATTTTATAGAGACCAACAAAGGAATTCGTAGAGTTAAGGGCATTATAAGTATTCATGAATTATTTGATCCTGTTACTCATGATGATTACAGGATCGCTATTTTCAGCACAATCACTAATGTCAGAAAATATAGATGAAGAGGACAAGTTTCTCTACAGGAGAAATCCACCAACGAAACGGCGCAAAACCAATGAAGGTGAAGAAAAAATTGAAATTTTAGAATCAATCGTCTCTGCCTTAAATAATCCTCCACCATCAATGATACCACCACTGACACAAACACCTTCGATGTGTGAAGAAACCAGAAATGATATTCACCATATTGTAGTATTAATACGGAATTCTCTGGACAGATTACCTAGTTCGATAAAGATTTCATTCGCCATGAACTTGCTTTCAATAACGCTGAACAAGAACATGAAGTATCAAATTCAAAAATTTGGAAAAGTCAATGTTGAGTTTTATTTATGATCATTACAATGAAATGAAGTTTTGGAGATGAAACAATTGTCCTACTCTAAATTAATCTTGGACATCTTTAATTTATATTTTAACAACATAAAAAATCAGAAACAATGTTTTACTATCAGATAATTGTCATTTCATTGCCTTGGATCAATAATACTGTAATATTTCAGGAAAGATGGAGGTACTTTCGTACACTAGGGTACATTCATATAGTCCATCATATGCTTTCAGAATCATAACTCAAATTCCAAAAAAATCCGAGACATGGACTCCTCAATCAATATCACAATGAAATACATATATTTCACACGTGCAGGCTTTTTGCAGATCAGAGTCATTCGGCGGCATTCGCATGAACCTCGCATTGCACTGTGACTACAGTGTAACACTTTATTTTCACCAAGTACAACACAATGCTTTCCAAGTTATTTGGATTTGAAAGAAAATCTGGAAATACTCATAGTTTCAAAATAAATGGCCTCCAAAAATTTTTTCCAAACGGGAAATTGTTGCATTTCGGCTGCTAAGAATACAGCATAGAAATCCGAATGATGAATTCTGAAACACCCTGTACATTAGAAGGCCCTCAAAGCGAGTGTCACCAGATGAATACTACGCTTCCATCCAGAATTGAGTCAATCCATACTCTTCCATTACAAAAATAATGAATCAGAAAGCGAATTTTAATAATACTACTCTGGCGGCACTGCCCTCAGAAGCGACAGGCAAAGCTCAAAAATTTCGCATAAACTTTTTCTAACAAATCACGTAAGAAATATGGAAATTTTTAAATATATGAGAATGATTATAAAATATAAATGCAGAATGTCAGTCTACTTAGCACCTACATAGTTCAGGAATTCCAGACAGAATTCATTGAGGATTCATAATGAAATTTTCGAACACTAATTGAACTGCTTGTGAACTTCGGCTCAACTAGCGTGCATAGCCAAGCACACCAGTTCGAGGAAAAATTCATAAAAGGGTTTGATTGGGATTCAAAGAATTCATTAGGAATTCTTGATGAGCTTCCATAATGCTTTGTGGGAGAGGATTGCGCACTGAATTGAAATTTTCATTCCATTGGTGGTTTTTGAACGATTAGAAGAAATATTTTCCAATAGGAACCTTAAACTCACCAGAATTTTCACGTTTATCCTATAATATTTCCAGAACCAGTGAGAACTGTAAGAAAATTCATATTCAGTGCGCATCTCAGGGGCATGTCTTTCAATTATCACATATTTAGATATCTAACAACAAAAAGTCCACGTGATGTTTCTATATTTTGAGTCGCTGTCGCTTGAGACTTTGAAGTAGAAATGAATCAGAAATTTCTTATTTATGAAACAGACTATGCTTGTGCTTTCATTCCAGAGCAATAATCAAATGCTTTCGTTTCTTATTTATATTTTATGTGATGAAAATTTTTATTGGGCGTATAATTTATTTATCGTAATTCAGTAGTTTCATCATCGTTTTAAATCGATTTCTTAATACATCATTACGATTTCGACAATTCTATTGCCCTTGAAGGTATTACATATTTGCCGCAATTTTTAGGCGCATGCAAACAAAACTGTGATTTATTGCATGCGTCAAGCGCACGCATATGTAATAGATCCTTGAGACCAAGCTCGAAACAGGCCAATTAGTATAACCATGTGACGAAGTCTCCCTCTCAGTGGGAATAAAGTAATGGGAGAATTTTGTACTTTCGAACGCGTCAAAACGTTTCACTTTGTAAAATTGGTCAAACGTTTTGGACTATCACACAAATCAGCGATATATATGTTCCAGAGCGTTTTCAGACGACGGACGAACAAGGTCAAGTAATTGGAAGATTTTCCATCGTCGACCCGACCATACAGCCCCCGTACGAAGGACCCCTTCCGCCCTGCTAGCCTACACCTCGAATAAACAACCCTAGCCCAAACATGCCCCGAAACGCGCCACGGTGAGACTCCGACCCAGGAAGAAGTGGACTCCTGCCGAGGAAAATACTTGAGACCGAGCCGCTGCGTCATAACGAAGAATGTGATTGAAGTTCCTGGAGGAGGTAGATCCTTGCGAAACGCCCTCACCAGCCTATCAGCCCCCATAACCCTTTTAAGTAAGCCTGACCTTATATCATCTTTGGTAGTCTTAGCGGTGGCTAGAAGTCCGTAGCCCTCGATAGTATTCGGATTTTATTTTTGTTTTTGTAGCACACTTTGCTTAGTGAACCGGAAATATACAGAGATAGAAAGTTATCTTGGATTTGAGTTGAGAATACTTTTTGGTTTCATTTGCTTTGGCGTTTTGAAAGAAATGTGTGAACCCGAGGGAACTGGGGATGGAGTCGCTGAATGCATCTTATGGACTGGGCAGCATGGCCTGGTGGCGAAAGGTTGACACGTTCCGCCACTCTCACCGTGGGGAAAGGGCTAGATCGGAGGGAGTTGTGACGCGACAAATCACGCACAAAACAGTCTTGACCGCCATCTATCACGAACACGTTCATTAGCCATGAGTTGGATAGAGATAGAATGATGCAGCGACGTTCGTTCAGCAGAGTCTCTCGGGGACACACTCAGATACCAACTTGCTTTGCTTATGTATTTCACTTCTTCCCGAGGTTCCCTTTACCATGAAGGACGACGTCTTCAGAGGACCAGCCCAGCCACCAAGAAACGGTTGACGCCTGACGCTATCCACAGGAAACGTCAACGAGGATCGTCACCGAGGACGTCATCAAGGCCCACCCGCAAACCGTGCTAAACAACCACCCTAACCAAGCCCGCAGCCAACCCTGTTCCCCTCCCCTATTCTACACTTCAAAACAATGTTATGTATAAAAAATGAGCTTGACCGGACAGGATTCACACCTCCTACAGTTTTTCGTATATCTGTTCAAATTTGTTCAAATTCGGAAAAATTTTGAACGCGATGCGCGAACGGAAGATATTGTCCGATTTCAAAAATTTTTTTTTCCCTGTGTTTGTGTTGACGAGTAGCAACTTTTCCGCACTATTACGATTCCATTTGAAAACTTTTTTGCTTTTCGCTCCGGTCTAATGCTGGGTCCATGGGGTTACCAATCTTCGGGCATGCAATACAGACAAGCTGGGAACGATGGTATCATCTCAGGGTTGGCCCCATTTGTCTGCCCAGCTTGGCCCCACGTTGGGCAGCATAGGCACCCACCATGGGCTCAGATTAGGCCCGCCGTTATTACACACTTGGGATGCGTATGCTCGGAATTCCCGATTAGAAAGATTTTAGATAATTATGTGCTGTACACGTGGATCATATTTATATCCCGACAAATCTTTCAAAAATAGTGGACAATATTCGAGGAGATGCTGAGCATTATCGTGGAAACCACGCATTATCCTGATAGCGATATTCACGTGATTTGGAAGTACCGGAGTTACAATTCACGAATACACAGAGAGAAGAGGATGGTAAATATTACCATTCTCTTCTCTCCGTGTACAATATCATAACGGTAATTTGCAGAAAGCTCACCGTGGGATAGTTGCGGGTCTTCCGGGGGGATGTTCTTGATACCTGTCCTTGATATCCTTTTTATCCATCCTTGGTAGTATCTGCGGATGGGGGCCAAATCAACGAAAAGACAAATCAACGAAATCAGTGTTTGAAAAGAGAGAGTGTGACATCTCTCTTTTCAACCAACTTTTCGTTGATTTGGTTTTTCGTTAATTTCCCCATCCGTATCTGCTTCTTTTTCGTGAGGGGAGGATAAGTATCTCAGATTTGGGTCCCTTTTCCGGGTGGAATAAACTACTCGAAAGGGAGAATACAAACTGAGAGGAACTGAATCATCCCAACGCCAGGAACATCGGCGAAAACGGAGGGGACGCAAGGGGGAATTACCTTCCTTGACATCTTTGATTATTCCTGAGGAAATGAAATCTTTTTCCAAACCTAGAATTCTGAGATTATAATTCATTGAAAGGAAAAACAACAACAACAACAT
>JAFFJZ010000336.1:0-15381 GCA_018340375.1 Gonatopus flavifemur
TCTAATGACAAATCCAAGACAGAGAATAAGACTTCTTTCTCTCATTTGCAACTGTCAACTTTGACAGTACTCTTCAAGAGTAAAACCATCCAACGAGCTTTATGTGAATAATCCAAGTTTTTGGAAATTTATTTTAAACATTCGCTTGAAATAGTTTTGATTAAATGAGTTCTTCATGACTCATATTACTACAAAAATGATTCGATCTCTGAGTTTTTTCTGAGAAATATTGATGTGAGTATTTGAATGAAACTCTGACTCACTGCATCAACAAATTATGATTTTTTACATATTACAATAGCTATGACTGATTCAACAATTCATGTTGCACTGAATGATAGATTTTTAATACGTATTAATTAAGAACTAACGATCACACATTTCACGAAAATAATTAATTTTTATTTTTCAATTCAAAGAAGTCAACCTCATATCCGTAGACTATATTTCAATTCTAAAATTCAAACAGATTTGTTACATTTTCTTTCTCATTTATATGACCTGTAATTACATGTAAAAATTGATGGAAAAACCTGTTCAGCTGTTTAAAAATCTTTATGAAATACGTGCTGTATGGGTACTGACATTTCCGATATCAAGTGTGAACAATATTTTATTCATTTTAGAATTGAAAAGTTCATTCTTCTCCATTTTATACAGAGCGTCCCATTTGAAACAGGACAGCTGAATAACTCTTCAGGGAATGGGGGGGGAAAAAATTGTTCAGATAAAAGTTGTAGGGTTTAAAGGGGGGCCATAAGATGGTGACCTTGAATTTGACCTTGAGGTCAATTTTGAGCATAATTGATGGTCAAAGTATTTTTTTCCAAACGGAAAACCCTATGTTCGACCTCAGAAATGAAAAGAGCGGAAAATTTTACGTCCGAATATGTTAACATATCAGGTCATTTAGAGGTCATTTGGAGGTCAAAAAACCATTTTCTATGGATTTCCACGGAAAAGCCTCAAACGAGTTGTTTCTCTGACCGAAGTTATCAAAGTTGAAGTGAAACCCCACGTTTCGACCTTGAATTCGACCTTGAGAACGATAATGAATGCCAAATTTGGAACAATAATTAAAAATTATTTATTCTTCCAGTTCGTCGTTTTATAATTACAGATGGCACAAATCCGTTGACGGGTAAGACACACTCATTGCAGGAGATGTTCGAATTGACCGCCATTTACTTCAATACATAACTCCAGCCAGCGTCGAAAGTTTCCAAGAACAGACTGAAAAACTTCTGCACGAATATTCGCAATTGCGTATCTGATGCGTTGCTGTAGATCCACAGGTGTTGTTGGTCGGTTGGTATAAACGACATTTTTTACGTAACCCCACAAATAAAAATCTAGAGGGGTGAGATCAGAAGATCTTGCCGGCCACAGTACAAATCCACCTCGACCAATCCAACGATTGGGGAAAAGGATATTTAGATAATCCCTCACACATCGAGCAAAGTGTGGTGGTGCACCGTCTTGCTGATACCAAATCCTCTGCCTAGTTGCTAATGTCACATCTCCCATGAGAACTGGTAATTCATTCTGTAAAAACTGTAGATAATTAGGACCGTTAACAGTTCCATCAAAAAAATACGGCCCAATAACTTGATTGTCTAGAATTCCACACCAAACATTTATACTCCACCGATGCTGATGATCAACTTGTTGAGTCCAGTGCGGGTTTTGCGCTGACCAATAGTGGCTGTTGTGACGATTTAACAAGCCAGTACTTTGAAACGTTGATTCATCACTGAAAAGAACGTATCGAAAGAAATCGGGCGCTTCGTTCAACCTCTGTAAAGCCCAATGGCAAAAGTTAAACCCCGATTCTGCATATCTTGTTGAGATAATTCTTGGGTCAGTGTTTTTTACGGATGATATTGAGCAGCTTGTAGAATCCTGTGTGCCGTACTGCGTGGAATACCCAAATCGCGTTCAATATCACGTAAACTAACATGAGGATTCATGTGTATTATTCCTAAAACAGCAACGCATCGAGGGTCGTCAAAGTTGAAACCTTGATTGTTTCGGCGTTGCCCAATCCTTCCTTGTCGACAATTTCTTTCAACTTGGCGAATGACTTCTGGAGAAGGATGATGCTGCCGATCTCCAAACCGCTCTCTGTACAATCGTGACGCTTTATGATACACTCCGCGACACTCACCCAAGATCATCAAAATATCAACACATTCGTTAGGTGAATGAACCATTTTGAACCCGCACTTACACCGTAAACGATGAAAACTTCTCAATGATCATTTTCGTACTGATATGAAGAATAAACTCTGAAGGTTAGTTCTGTTTACTCTCAATTCAAGGTCGAAACGTGGGGTTTCACTTCAACTTTAATAACTTTGGTCAGAGAAACAACTCGTTTGAGGCTTTTCCGTGAAAATCCATAGAAAATGGTTTTTTGACCTTCAAATGACCTCTAAATGACCTGATATGTTAACATATTCGGACGTAAAATTTTCCGCTCTTTCCATTTCTGAGGTCGAACGTAGGGTTTTCCTCTTGAAAAAACATACTTTGACCATCAATTATGCTCAAAATTGACTTCAAGGTCAAATTTAAGGTCACCATCTCATGGCCCCCTCCGAACCCTACAACTTTTATCTGAACAATTTTTTCCCCCCCCATTCCCTGAAGAGTTATTCAGCTGTCCTGTTTCGAATGGGACGCCCTGTATATATTTTAATAAGCACTTGTATAATTATTAGAGATGGTTTTACTCCACATTATCAATTAGTTCAACTTATTACATACTAAGAAGTAGCTCACTAGTTTTGACCAACCAACGCTAGTTGGATTCAACTTATCAGTAATTGACCAGTACCTCGCTAGTTTTTTGTGCTCAGTTTTTCCTCTCTAGCGCCTCATCAGTCATAGGAAAAAATTTGTGAAATTTCTACCAGGGTACGTGCATGGGATTGCGCACTGTGAATGCAAATTCTCATTCCATATTGGTTCTGAAATATAGGAAGCCAAATTTTCTGAATTATCACCTTCAATCGTGAGAATTTTCCATCGATCCCATAATGTTTCAGAACCACTATGAAATTAAAATCCTCAATCCCAAGCATGTATCTGATCATCGTATTCATAAAATTCGTATTTCTCACATGGTTCACGAAAATATTCCGCGCAAAATTTCGTACTCTTCCCTAACAGAACCTAAAATTTGTGTACGTCCAGGAGACGTCCAAATACGTTTCTCAGACGTCCTTTGGAGGTTTCCTGGACGTACACAAATTTTAGGTTCTGTTGGGGGTTCAGTGTCGTTCAAGCACTCTTCACGACAAGACTCGTAGAGTGTCACCTGATGCGATTGAGAACAATAATTCCAAAATTTATGATCACAAAAAGATTATAATTATTCAATTTATTCACTCAATTTCAAACATTATTGATGGTTATGTTATTCTCTCAAATCTCTATCGATTTACTCTAAGTTAATTTTTGATGTACTGATACTTGAAATTGTAATTCAATTCCACATGCTTTGAAAATTAATGTAATAATACTTGAATATCATTTAATGTACCTTCAAGTTGAAATTTCATGTACACTGGTACATTAAGAGTGCATCAAAGTTCAAGAAATTTTTAACAGTGTATATTACTTAATTTCCAAAATTCCTTCCAAATGTTTCATCATGTTATGGTGTGAAATTAATACAAAAAATTCTGAAAATCAAAATACATATATGAATGAATTATTAGAATCACGTGATTTGATTTTACGATGAATTTTCAACACCACATTATCTAATTTTAAAAATCCCTCCTGAATTCTTCATCATGTTTTGTTACAAAATTGATACAAAAATTCTGAAAATGAAAATACATATATGAGCGAATTATTGAAACTTCGTGATTTGATTTCACAATTGGTGATGTTGATTTTACAACAAGTAATTTTCCTAAAAAAATTCACATCGAAAGGGTAGACCACGATTGTCCTGAAATTTCCTGATTTATTGAAAACTAGTACTTTCTAGTCATTTCTCAAAATCTACTAGTTTTCAACAGATCGGGAATTTCAGGTTCACACTTTCGGGATAATCGCATATATCGGGATATGAATTTTCATAAACTGTGGTGAATATCAGAAACTTTGTTTGAAATTTGAGAAATATGTAATTGATTTTTCAATATTCGAATAAATACAGAAATTCAATATCTACAGTTATGAATTTTCACAAACTGTTATGAATTTCAAAACTTTTGTTTGAAGTTCATGAAATATGTGATTGATTTCTCAATATCCAAATGTGGAATACAATTCATATAGCGCCCTTGAAAATTAATGTACTTTTTTCTATGAACGTATGTTGAATTCACAAACATTTTTAACAGTGTGGAATTTTGAATATTCAAAATGTGTTCGAAATTTCACAAAAATGATTTGAATTTTTCACATTCATTCAGAATTTTCATATGGTTGTTATTGAAATTTCATACTACACTGCAAAATTCAACCATGTAAAAGAAAATTCAAATTGTAGAACTGAATCTTACAAAGCATGTTGGAATTTTAATTTTAATAAAGAATTCTAACACAAAATATTTCGAATTATGATAATACTGATCAAAATTCAAATACGTTTGTGAACATAAAAATAGTAACATGAAATATTAGTGCTGCTTTATATTAAATACGATCCAACTTGCATTTATTTGGAATTTCATAACCAATTTTCCGATAGTAAATTCAGTTTCTCTCATCACTATCGTGTAATAATAGGCAGGGCAATGAAAGCGTTAGGTTTTCTCAAAAGATTTGGCAATGAATTCAATAATCCAAAAGCCCTACGCACGCTTTATTGTTCCCTAGTGAGATCTCATTTGGAGTACGCATCACAGATTTGGTCTCCCTATCTCGTCAAGGACTCGACCTTGCTGGAGAAAGTTCAGCATAGATTCCTACGCTTTACTGCCTATCGGATTGGTTGTCCAATGAGCCCTTATTCCCATGACTACACTCTTATTATGCAGAAACTTAATATTACATTGCCCGAATCACGTAGAGCATTCAATGATCTGTTCTTTTTGTATAAGATTTTGAATGGTATGGTAAGTAACGCTGAGGTTCGCAATCTTATCAGCCTGAATGTTCCGAGCAGATGTCCCAGAGTTCATAAATTATTTAACACCATTTTTTATAAGTCCAGATTTGGCCACAGTGACCCAATCAATAGGATCTGCTGTTTTGTAAATACTCTTAATATTAAGTTTGAATTTTTTGGGGATTCTGGGAATGAATTTAGGAAAGCGTTCTACTGTATTGTAAATATTGTAAATAGCGGTTTTTAAATAATTTTTGTTTTTTGTTTTTTATATTTTAAATTTCAAATTTTATTTTGATTTCAATCCCAATTTCATTTTTTCTTCTTATTATCATTATTGTCATTATTGGCATTTTTGTGTTTCTCTGTGATTCACTACCTGTGAGCTTTGGAACTTCTATTATTTCCATTATTCCTTATTTACTTTCGTATCATAACCCTTTTTCATTCTCAAATTTTTTGATGTGTATTCCTATATTTTTTTTTTATTACTTTGTAAACTAATGGGTTGAACCCGTACATCGAATAAATGAATAAATTTTATATTAGAATTCAAACCTTTCTTTACAGTGTATCTTACTGGCGAAACCCAAAGTCCAGGCATTTCGCGAAATGCTTAGGTAATTTGCGGAATATCTAAGATTACTGGTAATACCCAAGAATGCCTGGAGATTCATATCAGTGATGCCAGATTCGAGACCGAGACCGTTTTTACTCACCCCATTGACTGCTTCCCCTTTCTCCCACCATGCGGAATAAGACGGGTGAACGACAGAGAAAGAGTGACTATCACTCTCTCGCTCACCCAACTTGTTCCACATGGTGCGAGAAAGGGGAAGCGGTCGATGGAGAGGGTAAGAGCAGTCTCGGTCTCGAATCTGGTATCACTGATTCATATGCATTTCCCGATTTGCCTAGGGATTTTGCGAATTGCCCAATGTCATTTGGGTAAATTGAGAAAATTCACTATGAGTAAAAATATCTTCCAATGTTCAACAATCCCACATTCATACTAATTCAATGCCATGTTAACTCTCCAAATTCAAATTAGTGAAATTTCACTGTTCCAAATTCCCAAATTTCAAGAAGAAATTGGAGATAATCTCACAATTCCGATTTCAGATGTTGACATGGCAAAGAGCGATTCGAGGAATGTGATTGGAGTTGTTATGGGAAAAAAAATAACCCTATAAAATCGGAACCAGATATTAGGGATGAGCAATATTTGGACAGTCTGGATATTGTCATATGATTTGTATGAAATTCCGATCTACATTTCATAAAATTCAATCTAAACTTTCGGAATTTTCTACAAAAATATCGATACTGTCAAAATATCGCCTATTCCTACACGGGAGGAAGGAGACAGCACTGGTCACTGTCCATAACAGCAATCAGTTGGGAAACAAATTAAAACACGCTTGGATGATAGAGGTTAGCGCGATCACAGTGGTGTGTACTGCAGTGAAATTCATCAATGCTGCTTGGACATCAACGTTACTGGGAGACGCAGTAATGAACAGCGTGAATTTGATTTCCCATTTTTTTTCAATGAATTACTGTGATTCACAGTAACCATTGCTGTTTCCTTTCTTCCGTGTACTAGATATGGTGTAGTGAATAGATTAGATTGCGGGTAATTCAGAATATAGAATGATGAACGTCAAATTAAGTTGATTGTCGAGCAAGAAGTACCATTGAATGGAATGATCTCCTTGTGATCAATTGTGACACAGCAATCGAATACATTTGGACAAGGATTTTCTCGCTGCGAATGTCAAAAGTTTTGTAATTCGAGAAGATTTTTGTGTAGCATGGATAAAGTGTTGTGCAATTCCCAATACCATAATAGTTCACCGTGTTCTGATGAACATGTCTAATGAGACTTTATATGAACAAATCATAATTTTATCGTGACATGACATCGAATTAGTATGAATGTAGAATTGCTGAACATTAGAAAATATTCGGACCCCTAGTGGATTCTCTAATCAATTTTCTCAGATTCCCTCAATGCCTCGGCAAATCGGAAAATGCCTATGAATCCCCAAGTATTTTCGGGTATCAACTGAAATCTTGAGTATTTCGCGAATTGCCTAGGCATTCCGCCGAAACGCCTGGACTCCGGGGTTTTTTCGCTAATATATATATATATATATATATGTAATATATATATAACATATGTATTGTGGTGTGAAGTTCAACACGTAAATAGTATTGACAGGTTATGATACAAAATAATACGAAATGTCAGTTGATTAGTTGATTCCATTCTAATCTGAATCACTTTACATGAAACCAAGTGGTGAGCCTAGCTGCATCGCTTCGCTCAGCAGCTCGATGCCTCCCAAAATTCCCCCGCTCATTTTGGACACTTCTTATCCCGATAAAGGAGCTTCGAAAAAGTAGAAGAAACGATGCCAAGCACATGAAAAAGCGATCAATATCTACAAAAAAGGATCTTGAAACCTATTCTTCACAGAAATTTCATTACATTTAAAATTTTGATGCAATACAACAGGATATGCCCCATCTGGAAAAAGAGATGTGAAATCGATATGAGCTGTCTAGTATATTTGGTTATCCAAATGGTATGTAAACGATTTTTTGTATATTGTAACTTCAATTTTTCTCAATAGTTCTATTCAAAGTGATTTATGATCTTTGAAAAATATCATTGTATTGGAAATGAATATGAAGTGGAGTAGAAGAAGAATTAGGTTCAATCATTTGGCATACTAGAAACAACTCTGACTCATTTTGAATCAAAGGTATTGGTCATTTCTGAACAGTTTTGAAATTCATGTCGATGCCACACACTTGGCGTGGCAAATGGAGATTTGATGATAAAAGTGTTTATTAATAAGAGCTCAAAATTCCCCACTAGCCCTCAAGTTTTTTGTATGAACATTTATTTCAAAGGTGTTCAGATGTTACGAGTCACTAATTGTAGCCTGCCAGCTGACAGGTTGTAAACATTTCGGTGTGTGACGGAGCACCGTCGATAAGCGGTGGCACCAGCGCCATCCGTCGGTGCGCGCGGAACCCTGTCGCGCGAGACTTCGCTGAAGCGCGCGAAGCATTGCCAACACACGACCCACCGCAAAACTAAAGTGTACGGCAGGGCATTACCAACTTAAACCTTGGTTCGTGCGGTAACCGCGAGGATAAATTGTGTTTCGTGTCGCTTCCCGAGGCGAAAATTAACTTTCTCCGGATATAAGTATGGGTGCCTGGACCGACTTCCAGCACTCTTTCGATCCGATCGACTGACGTCGCATACGAGCCACCAATTAAAGGTACGCTCCATCCTTCTGAAAGGACGAGAGTCAGCCGTAGTTACGTGCGGTTTTGGAAACAGTCGTTCTCATGACTTCTACTCATGGTCAGTGAACTGTATACATGCTGGAATGAGCACTCCCCAGATATTCAATAGAAATTCTTCGTCAGAGAGAGAAAAAGCAGTTAATGTACAGAGACATCGCCTGACTCTGCCACTTACTACCTTTGCTACAAAAATTGTGGAAATCATCCATGTCTTTAGCTAAGGTAGTAAGTGGCAGGGTAAGGCGATGACTGTCGTACATTCACTGCGTATATGACTTCTCCTTTGACGGCGCTAATCTAGGGAGTGCTCATTCCAGTATGTATAGAGTTCAATGCTTATGGTGGATGGGTCATCCTGAAGCCCGAAATTAACCAATGACAAAGTGGATGGGTCATCCTGAAGCTTTGATCCAGGGTCTTAATCGATCCTGTTAGGGAAAATATTGATCTTGCTCGTCACGCACCCGCAAACTTTTCTCATTGGCCGGCCATATTGGCACTTCATGCTGGGCCCCTAGGAAGTCAGTCTTTGAACACACTAAACGTCATTACACTTACGGGATACGTCTTGCGAGGGTTATATTCCGGAGGAATAAAGAGCCTATTTTCAAGCCCCATACCTAATTAAAGGTCGTCTCATAGCGAGATCAGTCACAACAATCTCTTTACTCCCTTGGGAGTAAGAGAGATAAAAATACTTCCGATTGGAAATAAGCGTTCGCGGGATGTGTCCTTACATATAGGGTTGAAGGCGGGTATCCGTTGAAGTGTAACGGGCCTTCGCCCTAACACGCAGGGCATTGTATGCCCACGCGCGCGTCACCATTACTTTCAAGTCGCACTTTGTATCTAACATAGATCCTTTGCTGATCAACACTGTCATTTTACGGATGAACATCCTACTCTCTGAATAAACTTATCATTTTCTTTATCAAATTGAAGGATTCTTTATTTAATGATCTGTAACCCGCGTTTCCCCCACTTCTGAACCTTGGATCCAGCGAGCTAGGGGCACGGGGTCTAATAAAAATCTTGATGAGGGTTGATCAATAGTTACCAGCGCGTATTCAAACCTTTTTTAAACGTTACACAGAAACGACCAAACCGTTTGGTTCAAAATAAGTCGGAGTTGTTCCCAGTATGCCAAATGATTGAAGCTAATTTTTCTTCTACTCCAGTCCAGTGATGCCAGAAAACAAGTTTCGCCCTCTCCATTAAGCCCTATCTGTATAGAAATTTCACGTATACAATGAAGTCGCCGAAAAAAGGGAAATTTTATAGTGTAGAGGCGAAATATCTTGATGGAGGGAGTAAAAGTTGGCGAAAGTTGGAATTTCTGGCACCACCGCTCCACTCCAATCCATTCTGAGGACAATGATGTTTTTCAAAGATCATAAATCACTTCGAATAGGATTCGAGAAAATCGAAGTTACAATATACAAAAAATCATTCACATACCATTCGGATAACCAAATATAATTGACAGCTCATATTAATTTCACATCTTTTTTTCCAGATAGGGCACACCCTGTTGTATTGCATCGAAATTCCAAATTCAATGAAATTTCTGTTGAGAATAGGTTTATAGCGAAATAAGATGGCCACAAGAAGCGGATTCCTGGAGTGGGGATTATAGAATGATTCATACAGGAGCAAAGAATGGTCGAGCAGGTGTGGGAATTATGATGCATAACAGGATAGGAAATGGGATAAAAAATTATTTCCAACATAGCGAACGCATAATGATGGTCAGAGTAAAAGCCATAAGATGGTTGTCACCAACAAGTTATTAAAAAATCATCCAAGAAGAATCTATACTCGGAAAATACTAGGAGATACAGCAAGGTATCAAGTTGATTACATATTGGTGGAACAAAGATTTAGAAATCGAGTGGAAAGCTGTAAAACTCATCCAGGCGCGGATATAGATAGTGATCACAATATATTGCTGATGAATTGTTCTCTGAAATTCAAAGCTCTAAAGGAGGGGAGGAAAATGCAAAGACAATGGGATTTGAAGAATCTCAAACAAAAACAGACAAAGGAGGCACTCAGAGTGATGTTGGATGAAAAATTGGAGGATCACCAAGAGAAAGACTTGGGGATAGAGAATAGATTGACGAATATGAACGGGGACATAGAACAACGTGCTGATGAAATTCTGAAAAACGATGGAGTATGGAGTAGACCTCCAGAAACCATGGATAACGGAAGGGATTCTCGATTTAATTGATGAAAGGAGGAAATACAAGAATAAGAGTAGCGAACAAGACCAGCAGACACATAAGTCACGGAGGAATAAGAAGGATAATGGAATAATGAGAGGATCAAGGGAAAGAAACGAACAATGGTTAGAAGGAAAATGTCAGGATAGGGGTAAGATTACATTTAGGGGAAATAGATGACGCATATACGATTGTTGAGAGATTTTTTGGACGAGTGAAATCTAGAAGCAATGAGATTCAAAATTCTCTAGGGAGACAATTGATAAGAACGGAAGAAAGAATAGAACAATGGATTACACAGGTTTACAAAAAAAAGTGCCTTGCTTAGTACGGCCTTCGCTGGAAAGAACATGGAAGATTTAAAACAACGGAAATCTGAGTATGTTGAAAATAATGGAAAGTAATGGAAAATAATGGACTGTATGGGATGACGGAAAACCCAAGTGAACTCAAAGTTAGAAACTATATTTCTATTGAAATATCAAATATAAATTCAAGTAATATTTCGCTTCTTAGGATTAACTGTGAATCTAATGAACAAATTCAAGATAGTAGTGTGAATGGTCGGAACAATACTCACATAGATTCGGTGATTATATTTCGATTATACGAGAATCAAAAACAAAGAGAGAATCTTATACGATACCTTTGGCCAAAGAGTTCTCACACATCCACTCTCTCACTCACACACGTGTCAAAACTTCCCTGCAGGGAATGAATATTATTCCAATCGGTAATTAACAAGCGAAGACTTAGAGACCGGTGAACTTGACTACTTAATGACTAAAATATTGCCAGCGAGCACGTTATTCGATGCGACGGATTCTGAACAGAAACTTCATACTTGGATGCTCTACATATGATACGATAAAAAGATAAGGAACATTGATAGCGGTCGTGTGCACACTGACCTACCACGAATAACGTGAGAAACGAGGAAGCGAGAAAACTAGACGAAGGGAGGGAGCCAGCAACTCCCACCTGTAGACAGGTGCAAGAAAATTAGTCCTTCCTCAGGTGCCAACATTGCTTCTGGGACAAGAGTACACTTATCGGACGTTTGTTGGGTCGCTGAATACAAAAATGTGGTCACTCTGGTTCTATCACGTTTGCGTTCTGAGATGTAGGTCACAAAGACCCACATATTTCCAGGTGTCCTGAATCTGGATTCATGGTACATTATTCCAACCTTTCTCGGGTCGCTGAGAATGCAGATGTGGCTACTTCCGCTCTATCACGTCAAGTTTCTGAGATATGGGCCGAAAAACCTCGTTTTCCAAGTTATCTGAATTTGGATTCATGTACACTATTTCAACGTTTTTTGGCCGCTGAATACGGGAATGTGATTACTATCACCTAATCACGTCAGATTGGGAAATAGTTCGGAATCGTGGGTCAATAAAGTTCTGTTTTTATCCAAGATCATGTCTAGATAGAAGTGCAGTCTGACAATTTTGGTCAAGAACACGAAAATAGTCATCCTTCTTCCATCACCTTGGGATTCCAGAGTATATGAGGATTGGCATCGACAAATTCCCCTTTCTACCGGGAATTTTTTATCTGGGAGGAAGGTTGACCATTCACCATCATCATTATTTACTAGCGTTACTCCAGAACAACGACGTGACGTTGTAGCCTTCTCGTTCCCTTTGGTGCTTGATTAGGGTGAGTTGTCTGTTTCTGAGATTTGGGGTGCTTGATTAATGGTGATTCCCTTGCCTTCACGTCTGTGTGCTTTATTGCCTTTGAATCCTATCACCTCTCACGTTCGAAGTACTCTATGTGTGAGTCCCCTGACTTCACTCCATGATGCTTCACTCGAGGTTTCTCCTGTGATCTCAATCTCTTGTTCCGGATGATTTTCATCGATTCCCGTTCATGAGATGTCTTCGTATCTCGTTCAAATTCCATAGTCAGACATCATATTTTCGCTCAAAATCCTTGATAATTCTCCTCTTTTCCCATCTCCTGATATCTTGATGAAATCTTTCCATTGTTTCTCGCTGCAATCTAAGGTTCACAGGAGTACTACTGTGGGCAAATAACAGTAAGATTTTCTGTCTATAATTCCAAAATTTCGAAAATCACCTTGTGATGTATTTCCATAGTATTCTGTCGTTTTTCATGCAAAACAAGATCCAAATCGATCATTTGTTGTTTGGTAGCGTTGAGTATTGACAGTTTCCAGGTTTCCAGCAGCTCGCAGCAGATTACGCCTGATCCCACCAAACACAGCATTGTCTTTCATCCGTAGCGGCTTGGTCTGTTGTCGATGTTGATGGTTCACCCGGAGTAACCTATGACTCTTTTCGCGCTTAGGATTCTTGAATACATCCACTTTTCATCGCGAACAAGCAATTCGATGGAGCAATGACTTTCTTTTGTCCTTCACCATGAGCAGCCTTCGCATGATGTGTTTTGCGGTTTTCCTGCTGTCTTTCGTTGGAGTTCGGGAAACCCATTTCCACCTTTTGTATCTTTCTCATGGCTATCAACCGGAGGGAGATGGCTCCTCGGGTCACCTTTGACTGATCCGCCAGTTGTTGTTGTGTTTGAGCGTCGTCTTCGTCCAACAAGGCTTGCAGGTCAGCGTCTTCAAACTTTTTCGTTGGTCTTCCACGTTTTTCGTTCCTGACGTCAAAATCGCCACTCTTGAACCGTTTAAACCACTCGAAACACTGTGTTTCACCGAGAGCATGCTCACCAAACGCTTCCACAAGCATTCGATGCGATTCAGCTGCCGTTTTCTTCAGATGAGAACAGGACAGTAGTGCTGTCCGCAAATCGTAATTTTTTGGCACAAAACTCGACATGTTCAACTTTAATTAACTAATGCTAATGAATGAAACTCGTGTTATTGTGAGTTGGGAATCTTTGTCGGACATCAATAGAATAACAAGACACCGCTGACGTGATGTGTTGGTGACTGCATCGACATCTAGCGCCACCTATGGGCAAATTCCGGTTTCATACTCACACACCTGGTCATTCCTGATGGGGATGAGGATTTAATTATTTCTTCAAATTCCAATGAATTTGGAAAGGATTTTTTTTTTGAGTAATACGGTATAATATGAGGGATTCCCTTCTATAGTATCTCAATACTACCCCTCTCCTTGAAGGAACAGATGATTTTTGGAAAGATCACACCCCGAATGGATCACAAAATGACTTGTAAATTAGCAATCAAGAGGGAAGTAGAACTTTTTGAGGTGAATTTGAGTGAGCAATGGTGATTATGGAATAGGAGGGATAAAATATTCAACTTTTGACATGACAAAAACATTCTTTCTCTCTGTAATCCTTCCCCCTCACGAGGTGGTGAATGATTCAACATCGCCTGTAACAGATAAGTAAATTTTTCTCCACAATCAAAGATCTACATTCGTGTACGCAACAATATTTCGAATTATTCTAATTCTCGATTTCATCTAGTAGGAACGTGAAAAACATCTCTTGCCCCACGTAGACCATCCGAGACACAACTTGCAATAAGCGTGGTGTGGGTTTGTCGAGGTGAGGGTATCTATGAAGCGATAATTTGGAATAACTCTATACATCAATGTGGCAATGACAGAGAGTCAAGGGTATTCGCTGTGAAGGGAGAAACTATGGGGTTTTACTCTTCTTAATTCAGCATTCGATTAAGTCGAAGCGAGAATTGAATACACAAGAAAATTATCGAAATGTAGTTCAGTTCGGCGTTCCGCTGAATCTGACCCCTTATTATAGTTTTGGAAGGTTATTACGAATCATGTGCGAATCAAACATCTATCGGATTTGTTGCTGAGTTTTTGTACCGAATGATCTTATCGAAGAGATCAGTCGCATAAATTAATGGAAAACACCTTGTGTTATCATTAGCTTACACAGGTCAACATTTGATCCACGCTGGAACACCAGAACGGAGGTGGATGATATCTATGAGTTTTGGAGGTCGCAGATGACGATTCCTGGATCCATAAGACCCCATCAAGTCAGGATCAAGGTCAAATCAAGGTGAAAGATCTCAAAACGGAAGATATAATTTTTTTGACTCCGGATTCCGAACCAGCGGGGAATTTTACATTCATAGACATTCTCACATTTGTATAAAAGTGATATCTGCAGGTCATATGAAGGTCATATATAGGTAAAATCCTGTTTTTTAATCTTTTTTCTATATAGGCTAAGCAGGCTCTTGGATGAGTTGACTTTCACGTTTTGAGGGTCGCAGATCACGATTCTAGGATCCATGTGACCCCATCACTTCAGAATCGAGGTTAAATCAAGGTCAAACATCTCAAATCGGAGGATATACTTTTTTTGACCCCGGATTCCCAACCTGCGAGAAATTTTGACATCCAAATACACTTACACGTCCAAATTAAGTGATATCTGGAGGTCATATAGAGGTCATATGCAGGTAAAATCCTTTTTGGAAATCTTTCCTCTGATATCAGGCTAGGCGGGGTCTTGAATTCGCTGACTTCTACGTTTTTGGGGTCGCAGATCACGCTCCCGGGGTCTATATGACCTCATCACGTCATAGACAAGGTCAAATCAAGGTCAAACACCTCAAATCAGAAGATTTAATTTTTTTGATCCTGGATTCCGAACCAGCGTGGAATTTCACATCCAAATACACTTTGACCTTCGAATTAAAGTCATATCTGCAGGTCACATGGAGGTACTATGCAGGTAAAATCCTTTTTTTGAACCTTTTGTTCGATTCCAGCGGTTATTACTTGTGATCGCGCCCAGGGCACCTCCCGTGGT
>JAFFJZ010000337.1:0-15234 GCA_018340375.1 Gonatopus flavifemur
TGCATCCCATTTTGCGGGTATTCTTCCACACACGGGTGATAGAAATTAACGACTTAATTATTTGTCTATGCAGGTTCGATTACTGCAAGTTTGTGGAATGCATAATAAACGACTATCATCACCGGGTGATGATAGGGCGATAATACAGCGTGAATCATGGAATTATTGATTTCCAGCTAATTTTTCAGTTTATATCTCGTTTCCCTGATGTTCTCACACACTCGGAGGGCGATAATTACCGAATATATTTTGACTCAATCGACATTGTTGCTGGAAACTTCTGCAATCGATAATCAACGTGTAACATCACCTCGCGAGGGTGAGCGATGATACAGTGTGGATCATGGAATTATTGATTATCAGCTAATTTTTCGGTTTACATCTCGTTTCCCTGACATTTGTAACATGGACGTTAATTTTTTCCATTTTTCACTGTGCACACGTGTTATGTTCGTTGCCAGGGCTGGCCCGAGTCTGGCCCAGTTTAGCAAAATATTGGCTGCCAAGTTTGGCCCATTCTAGTGCCAACATGGAACAATATGAAAAATTCCTAATCATCGGACTTTATAAGAAGGAATAAATGAGAGGTTTGACGTCCATGTTCTTTCCTTGCAACATTCTTTTGTTTCTTTTAATCGAAGTTATTGTTATCATCGTTTCTATCAAAGAATTATCTGCGCGCCAATGTATGCGGCATTAGGCCCAACTATTGTTTTGATTATAAACGTGTAACGTGGGTAAAACAGAGTTCGTTACTTACGTGGTATGATAAATCACGATTTATCTTCAACGTAACTCACGAAAGGAAAGGAAGATTCCTGCTCGCTTCACCGACGCACGTATCGTAGTGAAGGAAAGAAGGGGAAATCTTCAAGTCCCAACCGTGAACGACTGGAAACCCCGTTACGTTTCTCAGATATGCCAAGCAACCATAGATTCTGGAAAACCCGAATGTTTTATCTTCTTCTTTCAGCCATGTTTATTACTTTATTGGAGCAGCTGCACTCATGCAAATTGCCCTTGCCATTAAAACCTAATTAAAGCATAAACAACAAAAAGATCAGAGCGAAGAATTATGTCGCCAGTTTGGAAATAAAATGTTTCCATTAATGTTGACTCAAGAAGTTTAAAAACTTATAAACAATCACGATTAATTACGAACAGTGATTTTTTATAAGTTACAATGACAATTTTCTTTTCAGCAAAATTCGAACGGTTACGATAGCCTAAATACTTCCTTTTCAATTACAAGTTATTTCTTTCATAATCATTATTAACAACATTGGAAATGTAATTTCCAAAAAGTATCGAGTAGATTGAATCAACCTACACCAAATTATAATAAAAAAACTCAACAAGAAATAACCCAAATTTAGAATTTCCAAATAAAAACTTCGAAGGAAACTTATTCAAAAAAAATACTTTAATGAAATAAATAGTCAAAATCACCTAATTCTTTCTAAATTCACAAATCAAACTCAGAAATATTCAAGAATTGAATAAGAACAAAATTAAAGTGAATAATCTCTCAAATAATTTCAAAACTTTAATTTTGCACATTATACATATAAAATTATATAAAAACTCGACAAATCCCTGAGTAACGATTTTGAAAACTTTCATAAAACCCCTACATGAATTTCATATGAAATCAGAAGAAATCTATAGAACTTTCATATGAATTCAAAGTAAAATCCAACTCTAATTCCTATAAACTTAATCAAAATTCAACAAGTTCAATGGAATTTCATGTACAACAACTCTACATAAAAATTATATGAAAATTCTGTATAAATCCTATGAAAATTACTTGAAAAACTCTAAGTAAATTCTATAAGAGTTATGTGGAAATTCTAAATAATTTCTATAGAAATTCTATAAAAATTCTATAAAACACTGAATAAATTCTGGGGGAATTCTATAAAAATTTCTACACGAATTCTATATAGCTTACCTTCATCAAACTCCACGATCACTTCTCACATTTTAAAGAAAATTTTCACGTAAAACTAGCAAAAATCACTGTTTTAATACATCAAGAGTGATTAATAATCCAAAACCTTCGTGATTTCAAAAATCGAAAGAATTGAAAAATCAAATGGCAATTCAAGTTGCAGATAAAACTCTCCAACAGAGTAATAAACGTGAAAAAAAAAAAATTAAATGAACAAACTAACTTCCCATAAAACACTCCAATTACTGATTTCAGCATAAATAAATAAAAAGAATATTTAGAGAATAACGATAATATTAGAACTATTATAGAAGTTATAAGGAAATTGTAATTTAAATCAAATACATGAATACGATAAATGAAACATTAAACATAAGAGAAATTTCTGGAAAAAAAACAACTTTTCCCTCTTGTAAACAGTTACTAGGAAAATAAGAGAGTTAATTAATGAAGAAGTAATTAATAAGCACACATACACTGTTCACATAATACAACAAATGGGAATTTCCACAAATAACGTCGATCAATATAACGATCGATAACACTTAAAATCGGTTTAAATCAAAGGAATCCATTGAATTTCAAAACTTCACTTTTCACACTTATTCTATACTTTGAAAAACACACGTAAATCCCATTTGTGATATTTTTGAACATATAAAACACTTAAAACCTGAAGAAAATACATAAAACACGACTCATTGTAGCATTAAAGGAAACTCGGTCGTCTCAAGGCGCGACCCGAGCGTCGAATAGGCAAGTTTGCGAATTCCCCGACAGGCGGAGCGCGAGAAAAACGGTAGAGTCCACAGCGATGAAGACGGTTTGAAATTGAAATCCATAACGCTGATTGGTACGTTTCCAAATTTTTTCCACTCAAATTCCTATAGCCAATCACCTTCATTCCAGAAAATTTCGTTCTTATAAATATCGCGAATTTTCACCCTTTTTCACTCACTCGTGCTCTGAACCACAACGCACAACATTCTTCAAACACAACGTTATCTGGATTTTCAAGATTTCAACGAATAAATAGTCCTTCTCAGGATTCCTACAAATATCATCATCTGGAGAATTCCAACGGTGGAAAAATCAACAGACTAATAGTCCTTTTCAGGACTCTGTTGCATCTTTAAATTTTCAACGAACATCCACTTCAACTTTCATCAAAAACGTTCAACATTTTACATCAATCCTGTGAATTCTTCGGAAATCACAGCAAGGTGGTACTGTGATCCTGTGTTTCAGCAACCAGGATCGTTAAACAGTTTTACAAATCAACACGGCCCAAGAACGAGCGAGTGTTGCGACACTTGAGGGATTTATCGCAAAAAGTAAGTGCTTTTCAGCACAAATCGGGAGGGAGAAGGAACATCGTTTGCTTTCTACCAAACCTCAACTCCAATTTGCTTCCTAACTATACTCATATTCTCTCCATAATTCTTCTGAATTAGGGAGAATCGTGTGTAAATTTCTTTCTATTTTTTTCCAATTCGATTCGTTTTTTTTTTGCTTTTATTGAATTATTTGCTTTTGTTTCAGTGGAAAATCAAACGAAAAGAAAAATCATCCAGCTTGAAACTGGAATTAAAATCCTCAAACGTATGATATCGTCCACCCAGAACGATATCAGACGTGGGACACTTCCCAAGGATCCAAGGAAAAAAAGAAAATGTTTAAAGAACTTAATAATCAACGAAAATGCTCTGGAAAGACGTTCTAAAGAGTTAGAGTCCTTGAAGATTTTTCTAAATTCCTTGTCAATTCGTCCTGAGTTGTTCGTGCCAAAGGAAAGCTGGGATCGACCAAGAAAACCCTCGCCTATTGACAATTCCTTGCAAAATTGAAAATTGCAAACATTGTTGTTAACCTGAAAAATCATCAAAATCCAAAACTCTTCCAACTCCTTTCTCATATAGACTGTTAGCATTCGTGCTCGTCTTATGAGGACTCTCTCCTTTCCTAAAATTTTCCTACACCATCCTACCCCTGATCGCAATGAAGCCAACTGAGCGATCATTTTTCCTCTCCTTTTTCCTTCCAAAAGTATTCAAAACTTTTTAGAAGCTCTACATTCTTTCCAAATACTTGATTTCAATACTCTGAAATACTCCTGAATACTTTTTCAATAAATTCAAATATTTTTCCAATAATTTGAAATACTTCTGAATACTTTTTTTTTTTAATAAATTCGAATAAATCCTAATTCAAATACCTTGAAAATAATTTCAAATATCTTTTTCAAATACTCTCAAGTACCTTTTCTGAATACCTCGAATAATTCTTAAATTCTTCCAAATACTTGATTTAAATACTTTTGAATACCCTCCAGAATACCTTTAAAACTTCAGAATACCTCTTGAATGCATTTCGAATAATTTCCTACCTTTTGAACTTATAAAAAAGATTTTCAATTTTCAAACCCGATGACCCCTTGAAGTTCATGAAAATTCCATTTTACGATGCTACAATGAGTCCCATGAATTATGCTCTATAGTTTGATTGAAATTTCTATAGTAAATTGTAATTATATCTTTTATAATAAATAGATTTGTTAAATTTTAAATATTGTGGAACTGATCATTAAAAACATCCTTCCCCGGTCCATGTTTAGGATTTCCCTAACTAAAGCGGGGTATCAAAGGGTTTGCCAGACTTTGATTTGGCAGGTCCTTCAACACCTCACCTGCTATAGAAAACCTTATAACAAGTTTTGACGTAACAAATTCTTACACACTCGGAGGGTGACAATTGCCGAATATACATTTACTCAATCGAAATTGATTGCTGGGAACCTTTGGGGTGATTATTCAACGCGTATCACCACCTGTTGTGGGTGGAGCGATGATGCAGTGTAGATCATAGGATTATTGATTTTCAGTTAATTTTTCGATTTATGTCTCGTTCCTCTAACGTTCTCAAACACCCGGATGGTGATAATTACCGAATATATATTCACCTCATCGAGATTGATTGACTTCTGAAATCAATAATCAACGCCTAACATCCCTGGTGAGGGTAGAGCAATGATACAGTGGAAGAATACCAGCAAAACGGAATGCAGTTCGAAAAATCAGCTGGAAATAAATAATTATATGACACATGCTCCACTCTCGCTCTAAACTCGCTGAAGCATCACCGAGCGAGAGTTTCTGTGGGCGTGGCTTCTTCTCCCTCCATTCCCTTCTCATTCTCCGTCCGAGCTCCACCTCCACTTTCGGAGCCTTCCACGTTCAGCGTACGATCGCACCGAATTTTCTCGGAAAAAACATTCATTTCTAATCGATCCAATCACTTCAATGAACGAATTCCTCCTTTCCGTATATCTCAATCGATAGATGAAAGTCTCTAATTTCCGAATCTCTCTTCATTTTCCTTCCCATGTTAACTTATCACGTAGAAATTTCCATTTTCTTATCCTCATTTTACCATCGCCTCAACCTCATTGAAACGCACAAAGCGATCCTCATTTCTGCCTCGTTTTACTCTCGCTCAGGTCCACCAAGGAGCATAGTATATCTCACATATTAATCCATGTTTCGAAGTCATTTTAAGACAAGTTCATGATGTTTTTCAAAATATGAGAACACCCATACATTTGTGAAATTTTCAAATAATTTATATTAGGTTGGTAAGAAAATCTTGCGACACTTTTTTTTTCAATTCATCTATTTTCTCTAATAACAAAGTTCCAGAACATTCGAAAGTCGTCTATGCGAGATTAGTCTAGAACCTTCCATACCGTAGTGTTTATAAACCAGTTAGTTGTTCCGCGCAGTCAGTACGAGCAAAAATGGAACAAAGTGCACTTCGAGCAATCGCTTATTACGAATTTTCAGAAGGGCATTCTGCAAGAGCTGCAGCCGCTAGTATTTGCAGCGTGTTCAAGTCAGACGTTGTTCATCATTCAACTGTATCTCGTTGGTATCAACGTTTCCGTTTAGGCGGTACATCTTTTGAAGACAAGCCCAGGTCCGGCAGGAAATCAGCTGTTAACGATGAAAAACTGCGTGCAAGGCAAAGCCTAACATGTCGTCACGAGAATTAGCCAACAAACTCGGTTGTAGCCACCCCACGATTCTCCAACATCTACAAGAAATGGGATATAGAAAAGTTGTGTCGTCTTGGATACCACACGATCTCAGCGAATCAAACAAAGCGTCACGGGTGTCTATATGTCTTGAACTTCTGCATCGTCTGAACGGAAAGGATTTTCTTCGAGAAATTGTCACTGGAGATGAAAGTTGGGTGCTCTATTTTAACCACACACGCAAGCGACAGTGGCTACCGAAAGGAGAAAAACCAAAGCCAACCCCGAAACGGCCTCGCGGAGTACAGTGTCACGTCAAAACCTTTTATATAGATTATCTGAAACAGACAGCAGTTATTAGGAATTGCCAAATCAAAGTTTGACAACCCCTTTGTTACCCCACTTTAGTTAGTTAGACTAAACAAGGACTGGGGAAAGGATACTTAAATGAAACTGTTTGACTCGTTTGAAATATAGTTACAAAATTTAATTTATTATGACTTGTGTCAGTGTTTTATTACAATGAGGTTTAATATTTAACTTTGTATATTGATATTAATATTTATAATTACAAACTTTAAATTAATTATATAGGTCAATGTTTAAGATTTACATTTTGAGCAGGAACTAGATTCATATAATTCCTTGCATGGAGGAAGAGGTTGAACGTCCCAATTTTCTCCTTCTACAAATAAATCCCCTCTAATTTCCAATGAAGCTAAATATAGTTTCAAATTATTTAGTTCTTCATTTAATTTCATTAGGGATTCTTCGTAGGTGGACAGGTTATTGAGGAATCGTTTTCTCCTCCTTCCTGCAGGTGGAATTCTATTTTCCCTAACGTCCCTATGGTGAGTTTTTATCCTGTTCTTTGTTCCCCGGATTCTATCTTCTAGATATTTCATCTTATCATGTATCTTGGTTTCCACTGAAAGAAGAACAGAAAAAGAAAATTTGTTAAAATATAATTCCTTACTACTTCCGAAATGAGAATAAAAGAGAGAGAGATGATTCAAATAAAAGGAGAAAAAGAGAGTAAAAAAAACGAATTAAAAGAAAGATTCACAAACTTTGGTTAGTATTCAAGTATGAGACTTGAATCTATGAAAATTTCGAATGAAAAAAAAAAATTCTGATTTCATTTATTGAGCGAAAATTAAAATAAAAAAATTATATTCAAATATGTGGCTTGAACCCACGAGGATTGAATTTAATTTAGATTCTATAAAACTCAAGGTTTCATCGAAAATTCAATGTTACCATTGAGGTAAAGAAACTTAGGTTTTTCGCCCACCCAAATAGTGTAAAACACTTACTTTTTATAGACCCCGCGAGTGCCTTAGCAACTCGCTTCACGTTCTGTTTCAATTTGTCGAAACTGCTAGTGATCCTGGCTGTTTGTAGCACAGGATCGCAGTTACCGCCGATTGTTGGGATAGTCCCAATGGTTCCTTCCGCGTAGTTGAAACAGCCCGTGGTTGGCCTGTTAATTGGTCGGTTGGACAAATTTTTCTGTGCTTGAACTTCGTTCAAATACTGTTCAAGCACTTCACGTTCAAAATGCAGCTTGTAGATGTAGAAGATGGGCAGCAATCCTAGCTTGCCTGTTGGAAATCTTCTCAATTGGAATTTTGGACTACTCGTGTTTGAACTTCGTTCTATTACCGTTCAAACACTTTTCGTTCAAATTTCAGCTTGTTGATGTTGGGGATGAACAGCAATCCTAGCTTGCCTGTTGGAAATCTTCTCAATTGGAATTTTGGACTACTCGTGTTTGAACTTCGTTCAAACACTTTTCGTTCAAATTTCAGCTTGTTGATGTTGGAGATGAACAGCAATCCTAGCTTGCCTGTTGGAAATCTTCTCAATTGGAATTTTGGACTACTCGTGTTTGAACTTCGTTCTATTACCGTTCAAACACTTTTCGTTCGAATTTCAGCTTGTTGATGTTGGAGATGAACAGCAATCCAAGCTTCCTCGATGGTTTGTTTTCCTTTGAAATTTTGAACTATTCGTGATTGAACTTCGTTCAAATACTGTTCAAACACTTTTCATTCAAATTTCAGCTTGTTGATGTTGGAGATGAACAGCAATCCTAGCTTGCCTGTTGGAAATCTTCTGAATTGGAATTTTGGACTACTCGTGTTTGAACTTCGTTCAAATTTCAGCTTGTTGATGTTGGAGATGAACAGCAATCCTAGCTTGCCTGTTGGAAATCTTCTGAATTGGAATTTTGGACTACTCGTGTTTGAACTTCGTTCTATTACCGTTCAAACACTTTTCGTTCAAATTTCAGCTTGTTGATGTTGGAGATGAACAGCAATCCAAGCTTCCTCGATGGTTTGTTTTCCTTTGAAATTTTGAACTATTCGTGATTGAACTTCGTTCAAATACTGTTCAAACACTTTTCATTCAAATTTCAATTGTTGACGTCGAGATGATGTAGAGTCCTTAAAAGGACTGAATGTTCCACAAGAAGCTTGATTGTGGTGTAGTGGCGTTGGAGATTTCCCAAAGATCTCAATTTAATTTTGCTTGTCAAAGCTTAATCCCACGTTGATTCGGAGATATTAGTCCTGAAAAGGACTGTTGGTGTTCCAGATTGAAAGTTAACTGTTGACCAGTCCGAAGTGTATTCCGATGTGTAGTGAAGTGAAGTGTGTGTAGTGAAGGAAATGTCGCGATATTTATACACACGAATTTCCTTGGTGAGCGCTGTGATTGGTTAGAGGTTCCTTGGAGGGGTTTTTCAAACTCTAAACCAATGAGAAGTCGAGGTATCTGCTCTCGACGGTTGCCGCTGATTCAAACCTAGCGGTATACACGAGCGCCGCCTGTCGGGAAAGTCGCGAGTTAACGCACTTCGCGCTCGACTCTCGCTCAGAGGTGACGGGCTTCCTCTCCGTCGTCTCCATATCCATAATGCCTCGATCACATTATTCATTACAAATAGCATATTTATAACTAATTAAAATTATATGAAAGTCAGATTCAAACGATTTTAGATTGTTGAAGTACAGTTGAATAATAATCACAAAGCACTGGATCAATAATGTGATTTTCAATACAAATTTAGGTTTTCTCTGTGTTCATTTTATAATTAAGACTTCAACAATGACAGGATATCACCAGTGATATATAACATAGGTTGAATTAGTTTTCACAATACGAATTATCAAAAGATGATATGATCAAAATACTTCCGATATCCCAATTTTTCAATAAGAGGAAAATGTTCGTGCACAATACTCTCTCGTTATTGAACAGATCGTATTGATGTCACAGAGAATGTAGTGCACGTTTGTGACTGAAATATACGACTGTATTGAATTCTAAATAGAAAACTTGATTCATTTCATCAGTTGGAACCAAATTGAAAAAGATTTGAGCAATATCATGCATCACTGGTATATCCGCATTCAGGCTTTCCAGAAGAAACTATCTGCTCTCCGTCACAAATTGTCAATTCACTTATATATTACACTTGTCGTATTTTGCATATACATAAAAACAAAAAAGTATTCTACTATAATTTCTGCATTCTCAGTAAAATATCAATTGCTTGGATGAAGCCACACAATGAATTATATTGTTGAAGTTTCAATCGTTCAACGAAATGAGAATTGAGAATGAGGAAATATGTGGTTGTGAGAATATAACTGTCACGACATTTAGATTCCCAAATGAAACTTGTTGTTTGTAAACAATATTGAGAAATCCTCAACATTTAGATCTTTAGAAATGCTAATATTGGATCATCGATTCATTCCACGACTCAAAACTTCAACAATACGCGCTACAAATTCAATTGGATGTTGATGAAATATTAAAAACATTGAAGTTCTATGAAAGGCAAAGCACTGGATTTTGATTTTTACATTATGAGGTATTGTTCTTATATCTTATATAAATAATTGAAAATATGTTTCTATAGAAAATTCAGATGTCATGTGTTTCCTGCATCAATCAACAATCACGGAATATTGAAATAATATAGAACACTTTTATATATCGACGAACAAATTTGTGAAACATTCTACAGAATTCATCAACTTGTTGCATTAAAAACAAACAACATCAAATTAGAAATCTTGTTCTTCAAAATCAGATACTGGATTTTATTCGATAAATGGAAGTTGAAAATTCATCGAATTCCGAAAATAATGCGATGATGATTTTCTTTTCAAATATTAGACATTTGGATTGGCGACAATATTCTTCGCACAAATGCCCAAATGTCTATACTTAATCAACTTTTATGGCAGGGGCAATTAGGTGTGCGCCTCCGTTCCGGTACGGAGGTCATAAACGAGGGTAAGGAGAGGGTTCTCGGTTTTTTCCAATCTCTTGGAAAAAACGGTATTCTTGAATGGGCTTGGGGGCGCCAAGCCAGTTTGTTTCCGTTACCTACGTAGCATAGGTGTCGGTAAGTGTGTACGTCACTCTCTCAACGCTCGATAAACCATTTTATATAATTGGCATAGTTGGGCCCTATGCCGCGAATCATTTCGTGCGCGTGTGTTTATGCTATACAGCACTCGTGAACGTTAGGCGGAAAATTTGAAAAATTTTGCGTCTACGTTACAACAGAGAGTATTACTCTGTTGTTGGTGGGACTCTGAGGGCTTGCTCTATTACGAATTGCTACCAGCTAAAACCAGGATATCGGTGGAGACTCACACTAGACAACTGCAAAAACTGGCTGAAATTATCAAACTAAAACGGCGTAGACGTGTCCAAGTTCGACTTCTCCATGACAACGCTCGACCCCACGTAGTTAAGATGACACAAGACTGTATTTCGTAGCTGGCTTGGGAAGTTTGACCACATTCACCGTATTCACTAGACTTGGGTCCTACCGGCTACCATCTTCTCCGGCCATTGAAAAGTTATTTACAGAATAAAGAATTTGATGATCTCGCCGATCTCGAAAATGCGCTGAACGACTTTTTTAACTCACGACTAGAACAGTTTTGGACGAAGGGCGTGTAAAGTTTACCAGAGCGTTGGGCACGAGTTGTAGATGCAGAGGGAGCGTACATCACTTAATAATATTATATTATGAAAATAATAAAAACTTTTTTTTCACTTTTTTTGTGTGTTGCAGGACTCTCATCAACCTCATATAATTTGATGCCATCAATTTTCTTTTATTATATCCGATTCACTTTATCATCTCAACATAGATGTCTCATACAATTTTTTTCATCAACAGGGCTTGATTTAATACCTCTGACGGTAACGTTCCTATTATGTTTGGCTACTGGTCTAGAATACGGCATGATTGCAGGAACCGGTATTCATTTAATGCTTCTACTGTATTTTGTGGCTAGACCTGGAGTTCTAATTGAGGAACGGAAAGTTAATAGCCATGAAATTCTGTTCGTGTGTCCAAAACAATGTCTCAATTTTCCCAGTGCAGAGTATTTGAGGAAAAAGATAATACGATGGTGAGTGCATGAAATATTTATCAACCAGTACGTACAGTGATGGATGAAATGAAATAGGTACATCATACACTACTAACATTTATGTCGTACACAATGAATTGTTTTCTGCCAAATTCAGCATTTTTTCCGTCATATCAAGATTCCTGTAACTGAATACATCCTCATCCTTTCTTTTTGTCAGTGCTCGACAACCCGTTCAGTCGTGAGGATAATTGCGATTTCGTGAGTAGTGTATGATCTATTTTGTCCAGTACTGTGTTACTGAACCAACCTTCATCATATTCATAGGAATAATCCATTGGAAAAAACATTGTGAATAGGTTCCCAACAATAATCAGATTTTGCTTCCTCATTTAGAGGAAAGCTTTGTGATCGTTTCGAGGAGCCGAACATTTTTTTGTCTCGAAATTAAAAACCTCCTAGACCAAAATGTTCCTCAGAATTCGGGGAACAATTTTTTTACCGTGTCTGTCTGTCTGTGTGGCTGTAGCCCCCCCCCCCTAAGTTTCGTACACGCATATCTCCCGTTCTGCTTATCCGATCGTCTCGAAATGCTTATCACAGTGGTGGACTAGGGTGATAGTAGCCCCATATAAGTTTCAACCTGATTTATTCAGAAGAATTGGGTGGATGAGAAGAACTCTGACAAAAAATAAACATTTTGCGTACGCGTGTATCTTTGCTTCCTATTATCCGGATCCGATCAAACTTCAACCACGGTTTAGTCATGACCCGATGGTGGTTCCATATAAGTTTTATCCAAATCGGTTGAAAACTGTGGAAAATTTTTCTTTGGAATCTGTATTTTTTTTAAGCATGTCTTCTTCATGTCCATATTATCCGAATGTCTTGGAACTCTGAATATATTCGATTTACGAGATATCAGTTATATGAATGAATTTCAGGCATGTTGGAATTGGGGGGAGTAAAAAAAACTCTGCCAATTGGCACATGGCTTCCTCGTTTGTGTTGAAAAAAAAATACATGTTTTCTTTCTCTTTCCCGTTTTTCTTAGAGAATCAGGTTGAAATTTATATAGGACTGCGATCAACACTGCATAAAGCTATGGTGGAAATGTCATGACAATTGGATGATAGAAACGGAAGTTATCTGCATGTTAACGATGTTTACGAAATTTCCAAATTTTGTTTCGAAGCCCAGTGCTTACCACTTGCTCCCTTCAATTCCGATTTGTTTGAAATCCACACCATACAACTAAGCCTCCGTAAACTGATTATACTACAAGTTTCATGGCATTTGGATGATACCGACATGGGGAAGGCATGCTTTCAAAATATTGTCAAATAATGTGAATCGCGAAACAAAAATTTTCCACAGTTTTTAATCGATTAGAATGAAACTCATATGGGACCACTATCGGGCCATGACTGGAACGTGGTTGAAGTTTGATCGGATTCAGATAATAGGAAGCAAAGATACACGCGTACGCAAAATGTTCATTTTTTGTCAGAGTTCTTCTCATCCACCTACTTCTTCTGAATGAATCAGGTTGAAACTTATATGGGACTACTATCACCCTAATCCACAACTGTGATAAAAATTGCGAAACGATCGGATAAGCAGAACAGGAGATATGCGCGTACGAAACTTGGGGGGGGGGGGCTACAGCCACACAGACAGACCGACAGACACGGTAACAAAGTTGTTCCCCGAATTCTGAAGAACATTTTGGTCTAGGAGATTTTTAATTTTGAGACAAAAAAATTTTCGGCTCCTCGAAACGATCAAAAAGTTTTCCTCTAAACGAGGAAACAAAAGCAAATCAGGTTCCTTTTTGTCTGTCTGTTTGTCTGTGTGTATGTAACAAATTTGCGAACGTGTATATCTTTTGTTCGTATTATTCGATCGTGATGAAATTTCCACCAGAGTCATGTATCGTGTTGTTAGTGGTTCCATATAAGTTTCAACCTCATCGTTACAGAAGAACGGGAGGGGTGAGGAGAAATTTTTCGAAGAATCGTGATTTTGCGAACGCGTATATCTCCGCTTCCTATTATCCGAACCCGATCAAACTTATACCACGTTCTTGTGATGATCCTATAGTGGCCACATATGAGTTCCATTCTAATCGATTGAAAACTGTGGAAAATTTTTGTTTCGCGATTCACATTATTAGACAATATTTTGACGGCATGCCTTCCCCACGTCGGTATCATCCAAATGCCATGAAACTTGTAGTATAATCAGTTTACGGAGGGTTAGTTGTATGGTGTGAATTTCAAACAAATCGGAATTGAAGGAAGAAAGTGGTAAGCACTGAGCTTCGAAACAAAATTTGGAAATTTCGTCAACATCGTTAACACGCGGATAACTTCCGTTTCTATCATCCAATTGTCATGAAATTTCTACCATAACTTTATGCAGTGTTGATCGCAGTCCTATATATTTTTCCATTCTATCTTTAGGTGTGACATGAATCGAGCGTGTGTTCCAGTTGTGATGGAAGGACGTCATGTACATAAAATTGACACAACAGCTATAAACAACCTTGTGCAACTTCAAAGTGATTTACAGGCCAGGGATGGGAAATTGATCTTTTGGAATTGGTGCGAAGGCGCGAAACAGGCTGTGATCAAATACGAATCATCTTTAGACGAATATTTCAGAAATTCTGAATCCTTGGTGGATATATTTCCAGGTAATTAACAATGGTCAATCCAAATAACACGCTGTCAGAAAAATCAGGTAGTTATATTCTAGAACGTGAATGAATTTACTTTCATGTACATTATTTACCGTAGGGAAATATACGCCATTTTGGCTGAAAAAATTTGATTTTTTTTCACAAAAAATCGAAGAAAAAACGACGTGTTTTGTTCGGGATGAAGTAAATTTGCCAGAGGTTATTACATTTGATTAAAAAAAAACATGAAACCACCCTTGGTGATTCCATGTTCAAGTACACCGAGTTTAATATAAGATCCCACACAGTACCACAGTCGCAGAAGAATTGATAAAGAATTTTTATTGAACTGGTTATATGCTTTATAAATCCTTCAAGGATTTTTCTGGGATTGTGATGATGTAGGGAATGTATATCAAATTCATTCCATGCACGTATTAGGAAACAACCAAGAAAAAAACATTGAAATTCTTGCAGATATTTTTTCCGGTTAGAATGGATTTTGATGAGAAAATGAGGTATCAAAATTGAGCTCTCAGAAAGAATAACTCACTCAGCCCTCGAGGGGTCGTATAAGTATTGTCCAAACTGTCAAGACAAGGGTCGAGAAAAAATAGAATTCCCAAAAACAAGAACCACTGGGGATAGAGTTTTCAAAAGCAGTATAAGTGTCTGTTTACGATTTTTCCCTACAATCGATAGTTTTTAAGAGAAAAAATGAAAACTGCACTTTTTTTCATATAAAAAATCCTTGTTTCCGAATACTAAACTCGTTGCAACTCGGTCATTTTTCGTTGTATCTAAATGAATTTTGCGGATTTCGATTCGTGAGACTGAATGAAACTGAAGAGACTGAGTGAGACTGAACAAAATGATAAATTTTCAATTCGAAGTGAAAATCACGTTTTTCATACTTAGCGTTCTTCCACTTAGAAAAGTGGTGGAGGAAGTGTAAACTTTAAAAACTTCCAGGAACGAAGTTGTTCGCTAGTGTAAGGAATAACTTTCTGGAAAATTTCAGATCGTTTGAACTCTTGATTTGCAAAATACGGCGATTACTTCAACAGCGCGCAAAGGACTTTCCCCAGCAACGCCATTCATTGAACTGTCTTGACCCTCACGAGGATCTAGCCAAGGGCTAGGAAGAGTCTATAGA
>JAFFJZ010000338.1:0-15088 GCA_018340375.1 Gonatopus flavifemur
ATTAAACTCGTTCTAACTCGGTCATTTTCGATGCAACGGAATGAACCTTGCGAATTTCGGTTCGTAAGATTTTTCCCGGGGGACAACAATATCGTGAAAGTTTGTAAAAATTAAGAACAAGTGAATAAATTTTGAATTCGAAGTGAAAATCACGTTTTCCATGTTTTGCTTCAAAAAAGTGTCGGGGGAAGTATGAACTACAAAAAACTTCCAGCGACAAAGTTGTTCGCTAGTATATGGACAAACTTTGTGGAAATTTTTAGATCGATTGGACTATTAGTTCGTAGAATACAGCGATTTATTCATTAAAGTGGAACGAAAACTTTTTATGATTTTGCGTCGTTTACAGGTTACGTATTGAAATTCGTGGGAAAAATGTATTCACCGGATCTCTCATCGTGAATTCATGTTTTTTGGGTCGGATAATCCAAATATCGAAGAATTTTTGTGAAATTCGTCATACAATTGTTCATTTATCTATTTTGCAATCAAATTGTTTATAACAAGAAAATTAATAACGATTTTCACAAAAATTCTTCGATATTTGTATTCTCCGACCCAAGAAACATGAATTCACGATGAGAGATCCAGTGAATACATTTTTTCCTACGCATTTCAATACTTGACCTGTAAACGACGCAAAATCATAAAAAGTTTTCGTTCCACTTTAATGAATAAATCGCTGTATTCTACGAACTAATAGTCCAATCGATCTAAAAATTTCCACAAAGTTTGTCCATATACTAGCGAACAACTTTGTCGCTGGAAGTTTTTTGTAGTTCATACCTCCCCCGACACTTTTTTGAAGCAAAACATGGAAAACGTGATTTTCACTTCGAATTCAAAATTTATTCACTTGTTCTTAATTTTTACAAACTTTCACGATATTGTTGTCTTCGGAAAAGTCTTACGAATCGAAATTCGCAAGGTTCATTCCGATGCATCGAAAAATGACCGAGTTAGAACGAGTTTAATATTGAAAAACATTGATTCTTGATGCGAAAAAATAGGAAGTTTCTATTTTTTTTCTCGAAAACTACGGATCCTAGAAAAAAATGGTAAACAGATACTTATATTCATTTTTCAAGCCCTATCACCCAGTATTTTTATCACGAATCACCCAGAAAGACAAAAACGAAGCATACCGTTATGTCTTTCCTCATCGAATACCATTCGATCTGTATGTCGTCCACCACCACTACCCATGTCATTTAGGTAATTTCATCATCATCATCATCAACGTACGATGAAATAGAAGAAGTGATAGAATATGTAAAGGGAGAAAATTTAATGATCTAGGCGACTGGAATGCGGTAGTAGAACCTTGGGAAAAGAGGCAACATAATAGGAAGATTTTGCGTTAGGCAAAGGAATGAAAAGAGGACAACGTTTAATCGAATTCTGTGAAAGTCATAAAATGGTTATTACCAACACATTATTCAAAAATCATCGAAGAATCTATACTTGGAAAATGCCAGGAAGATACAGCAAGATATCAAATCGATTACATACTAGTAAAACAAGATTTAGAAACCAAGTGAGAAACTATAAAATTTATCCAGGCGCGGATATAGATAGTGATCTAATATGTGCGATAAAATGTTCTCTGAAATTCAAAACTCTGAAGAAGAAGGAAAGGAAAATGCAGAAAAGATGGGAATTTGAAGAATCTTGGAAAAACGAACACAGGAGGCACTCAAGTGATGTTGAATGAGAAATTGGAGGATCAACAGAGAGAAAGACTTAGAAATACAGAGTAGATGGACAAATATAAAGAGACATAAAACAATGTGCAAATAGAATTTTGAAGAACGATATGAGATGAGGCCTAGAGCCATGGATAACAGAAGAAATTCTCGATTTCATTAATAGAGGAGGAAATACAAGAATGAGAATAGTGAACAAGACCAGCAGACGTACAAGGCACTGAGGAATGGAATAATCAGAGAATCAAGGAAAGCAAAGAACAATGGTTGGAGGGAAAATGTCAAGATATAGAAGTAAGATTACATTCAGGGAAATTCATGAAGCATGTAGGATGATTCAGGGATTTTGGACAAATGAAATCTAGAAGCAGTAAGATTAAAAATTCTCTAGGAAAATTGTGATAAGAACGGAGGAAGAATAGAACAATGGCTTATTCATTTTTGGAAGATCTGTATAAGGGGCGATAATATAGGATTTTTAGAGGGAATATCGATGAAGAAGAATTGGAGATTCAATTTGAGATCAGAATTCGACAAGACTTCAAAAGAATTGAAAATAATAAACACCAGGAGATAGATGGCATAAGTACGGACCTCATCAGAAGCCTCCAGTCAGAGAACTCGTGACGCACTATTTGATTTGGTCAGAATATGTACAGGAAATAGGCGAAATGCCAGAAAATTTCAGAAGAATAAAATTATTGCGGTCAAAAACAAAAACGAACAAATACAAGAACTACGGAACAATTTAGTTTCAACTATACCTCAAAAATACTGACAAGAAATCACATATACAGGAGAATAGAATAAAATAGAGAGTAGATTGGCAGAAGATCAGTTCGGTTCCAGGAAAAATAGAGAACACTTGAAGCAATATTAGCACTGAGAACAGTAGTACAGGGAAGTCTAGAGTTAAAAAATCTGTGTATATGGAGTTTCGTAGATATACACAAAGCATTCGATAATGTTGATTGGGAGAGGATGTTTACGATTTTGGAAAAGGTAGGGATATGAATTTCAGGGGATAGAATAATATGAATTATGAGAATCAAAGTGCAATAATAGACATAGAGGGTCAGGAAGCACAAGTAAGAAGAGGGTGAGACAAGGATGCTCGCAGTCGCCACTGATTTTCAATTTATATATAGAAGAAGTAATGAACGAAGTGAAGGAGGAGGAAATTCAATCGAAATCCACAGATTCAGGAAAATATAAGTATGTTGAGATTTGCAGGTGACATAGCTGTAATAGCTACGAGTGGTGCTGAGTTAGAAAATGCTCTCAAAGGAACTATGAAAAAAATATTTACTAGACAAATATTGTATGAATATAAATAACGACAAAACAAAATTCATAGTTGTACAACAGCAAAACATCAAGAAGAACGAAAATCAAAATAGATGCAGAAACGATTCAAGCAAGTCAAAAGAATTTAAATATTTAGGAAAGCATAATTACAGAAAACGGTACAAGCGAAAGAGATATAAGAGCAAGCATAACACAAGGGAAACAGGCTTTCCACCAAAAGAAACAGTTACTATGTTCGAAGAATATTAGCTTAGCAGTAAGAAAAGAAATTCTTGAAGAGTTACGTTTGAAGCACTAGCATTATATGGTTGCGAAACTTGAACAATTGGAAAAACGGACCAACGCAGACTCAGGCTTTTGAAATGTGGTGTTATAGAAAGACAACATAATAAAGTGGATAGAGAAAGTAAGAAATGAAGAAGTACTTGAGGTGAATGACAAAAGAAGTCTGCTAGGACAGGTCGTGAAAAGAAAAGTAATCTGATAGGACACGTCAAGGCATGATAGCCCTATTAGAAACAATGTGGAAGGAAAAATGAATGGTGAAGCTCGGAAGGTAGACCTAGACTAAGTTATATGAACCAAATTATACAAGATAGGGCTGTCGTAGAGATGCAAGTGAAGCCCAGTTGGCGGATAATGGACAGAGGTTGGAGGATTCCATCAAACCAGTCATAAGACTGATTACTTCATGATGATGGACTTCATCAAATATCCAAATATAATCAGAACATAGAACATCCAAAACCCCAATGTGTATGAGTTTTTAGAATGAAAGTTCATGACACAACCTCAATGAGATATAAGTTTCAAACGTTGAAGGTTGAGGTTGGTCTCCAGGCACTTCAGTTACATTGAGAGTATATCCAAATATTCCTAAATCAAAACTATTAATTGAACAAAACGATTACTCAGGGCAAATGCCTTAGATTTGTCACGACTCTTGACGATATACTGGATTCATCAGTCTCTTGGAGTAGAATCACACGATGGAGTGGAAAAGAAGAAATGAAACAGACGAATCATAAATATGTACGCTAGATCTAGCTAGACGATAACTGTCATATCAATTCCATTCGGTGGCCTGTAGTCGACTGATGCAAAGCAGAGTGCAGTGAATATATCATAGATCTATCAATACTATTATTAGATTCTTTGAATAGCATCACAGGTCGATGAGGATGGGCAAAATGAAGCAAACATACCGTAGATCTGTACCTTAGCTACCAACACTATGAATTCCATTCATATTCAAGGATCCGATAACTTAGCCTTTGTCAAAGAAACCTACACTGTCAGAAATATTATGAAGTTTTTTCCAATACCGTACATGAATCCAGGTTAATACACATTCTACATTGAATTTAATGTACCAAACATTGAAAAATATAGATTTTGCTATAGTTCACATTAAATTTGATGGTATGGCGTGAAATCAATTCATGCGCGTATTTGAAAAAAACTTCCAGCAAATACATTAAAACTAATGCAGAAATTTCTAACAGTGTACTTCATGTTGTTCTTGTCGTAGTCCATGTAGTTGATGTCTGATTCTTGATCAGATTGGGTCAGACTCAATGGACTGTTCCATTATATAATACTCTTCATTAAAACTGCAAAACCAATAAAATTATATCAAACGTACCTTCTCTTACTAGACATCTCTTTATAGTTTCCTCCCTGAAGAAAGATGAAAAAGATTCGGAACGGTTACTTCAGGATAAGCAACATCTCTAGTCGCTTTACTTGGGCTTGAGTGTAGTCATTGTCGATTAGGGTTTGCGGGGAGGACAATGTTTCATTCATTCACTTCTCTCTGAGCAGGCTGCCAGTGGACTGTCCATGAAGGGTATGGTATATCCACTATAGTTTTATCTGTGAAAAAGTAGCAAATAAACTTGAGTAATCCTCAATTAAGCTCGGTATAATCTCTCCCGCCAATTGTCTATGATCCTAATTGGAGAAATTGACAGTAGCTAGCTGTCTCTCAAGAGTTATGATATATCCATTATGTTTTGACCTATGGAAAGATTGCGAATTAATTTGAATCATTCCCCTTGAGCATCCTCTGTATCATCCATTTGATCATCTGCCAACGACTCTAGTAGAAGGATAGGACAGTAGCGGACTGTCCGTCAGGTATTATGGTATATCTGCTATGCCTTTGCCTGTAAAGGAATCATGCATTTTATGAATGAAGATTTCATGAATAATCCATCATGCAGAGCTTACCTGTGCATTTTCCAATTTTCTGAATATAGCAAATAGATTAATTTATACTTTTCTCAAACTTTCTGTTTTTTTTACAAGTAACCTCCTCATCATTTATTCATTCATACATCCATGAATTTTTCTGAGTAATGTATAAAAGTATATACAATTCCAAGTTATTTGTGTTTGATTGTTGTTTTGAATAACCTGTAGTAACCTGTAATGTGGTTTCCTGTATTTCATTCATTTTTTAATCATTCTTTTGATATTATAATAACCCATCAACACATCGCCTCATTGACAGATTATTTGTTTATGTTTTGACAATATATACACCATACTACACTGAAATGAACGCTATTGAATGTTGGGAAAAAGAAAGAGTTAGATACATCTATACTATTGCGACAATTGAAAACCCACCTTGAAGGCCTAAATACACAAGCTACGTAAACGTGAATGTGAGAAACGGAAGCCTACGTAGATCTGAGATATGATTCCTGCGCATACGTTTCTTACGTTTACATAGTTTGTGTGTCTAGACCTTCAGATAGTCATGAGATTCATCGTGATAGGAGAAATCGATTAATCTGAACCAGAATGTTAATGATGATGTTTTGATCGCATGAAATTACCAAAACGTTCATATTTAAGGATCGCGTGAACTGATCAAGTTTGGAGCGTGCTTAAACGGAAGTGCGTAGTCGAATTATATACCAAAAGTGTAATTATTTTTTCGTGACATCCAATGTGTGACGAGTTATGGTGCATTGGAAATTTTTTCAGAAGGTTAAATCTCGGTTGAGAAGTAAAGATACACGGTAGCGCGCAACTTCTGCTTTTTCACTCATATGTTCCTCTATTGTTTTCTTTTCATGTTCTTGGCGTCAAGACGCTACCGCGTCTCTTGATAAAACCTCCGAAATTTATTCACCGCATGCCTCGAACAGTCATAGATTTGACTCATTGGAAAGCATCGGAATTGAAACATTTTTTCTTATACTATTCCATTCCTATTTTTGAACGGATTATGCGCGTAGATTATTTTGAACATTATTTACGTTCAGTTTTAGCATTCAAAATTCTAAGCTCTGAACAAATAACTTCGCAAATGATGGAAACAGCTAGAGACTTATTATAGAGATTTCTCAGAGAATTTCAACCATTGTATGGAATTCAGTTTTTTACAATCAATATACATCAATTATTGCATTACGTGGATTGTGTGAGATACTTGAGGCAATTATGGGCTTATACGTACTACGAATATGAAAATTTAAATGTTCAATTCTGGAAACTGATACATGATAACAATCAGATAGATACACAAATTGCCAGATGACAAAATCAATTCATGAAAATGATTAGAATAATTGAATCAGTACCAAACGATAATATTCGAAATTTTTGTTTAGAAAGGAAAAAACAAGTTAAAATCAACGAGCAAGTGCAAATACATTGTTACAGTGTTGGTACCTACAGCATATTACTAGGAGTGCCAGATATCATCAGAAACGCCATCAATAATAGCGGTATATTACTGAATGACGCTTCTTTGCATCAGTATTTTCGGTTGTTTCAAAATGATAATTTATATGCATCCAAAATGTATGGTCGGACATTAAAAACTCAATCTTCAATCGTACAATATTTGGATGCTGAGTAGACATAATTTAGTTTGATATACTGCTTCATAAAATCAAAAACTTGCAATTGTGAACACCCTCTCTGTAATTGTGAAAACAAAGGTTATGCAATAGTGCAAGAAGTCATATGTGACAGTATCTTTATTGCAGCCGGTAATCAGACTGCTTATAGCAGTGTCAATTTTTCGTACAAATGTCATGAATCTGATTAATGAAAGCTGTTCTCATCGAAACTCTTCTTACCACTTGTACTTATATGCATTTCGATAATCAAGCTTTTGTGTAGTGCCAGTCAATAAAAAAGAGTAATTTGATAATTTTGTTGTGAATTTCATCTTATAATCTAAGTTCGGTACCCTATTTCTTATACACTCGAATGAATCATTCCATTCAAAAAAGAAACCTTATAGATATTGGTTCGGGTAAAAAAATTTCATTTGATTCCAAAAATATTTCATTCCATCAAATGAATGAGTGTTTATTTGAATCAAATGCATATTTCATTTCAATCAAGTAAAATTATTAGATTCGTATTCGAATGGAAAATTTATTGGTTTGACTGACATAATTTGAATTGGATTGGAATTTTTTTTTCAATTACATTTTCGAATTGATAAAAAATGCGCTTTAAGTAATATTATTAGGCGTACAAATAAGTTTCCGCGGTTTTTTATAAAAAATTAGGAATTTATTGTAAAGGAAAAGTACATTACGTTTTATTCAAAGTATTTTCCATCATTTGCCACTACTTTTCCCCATCTTTCTGGCAACATTCGGATACCCCGTCGAAAAAACTCTTCATCTTTTGACGCTATCCACAAATCTACCCAATTTTTGGTGTCTTCATATGATGTGAAGCGCTGCTCAGACAGACCATGTGCCATCGACCGGAACAGGTGATAATCAGAAGGGGCTAAGTCTGGTGAATACGGCGGGTGGGGTAAAACTTCCCAGTTGAGTGTTTCCAAGTATGTTTTTACCGGCGCCGCAACATGTGGACGAGCATTATCGTGTAAAAGAATAATTTTGTCGTGTCTGGAGTAGTAATGGGCGCGTTTTTCCTTAAGTGCCCGACTCAATCTCATCAATTGTGTTCGGTAGAGAGCTCCAGTAATGGTTTCGCTTGGTTTCAGCAATTCATAATACACGACACCAAGCTGATCCACCAAATACACAGCATGAGTTTTTTCCATGAATATTCGGCTTAGCTGTCGATGTTGATGGTTCGCCGGGCTTAACCCATGACTTTCTCTTCTTTGGATTATCGTAGTGAATCCATTTTTCGTCACCAGTGACTATACGATGCAAAAACTCTTTTTTATTCCTGGCAAGCAGCATTTCACTCATGCATAATCGGCGTTCAACGTCTCTCGGCTTTAGTTCATATGGAACCCAATTTCCTTGTTTTTGAATCATTCCTAACGATTTTAAACGATGTGAAATTGCTTGTTGAGTCACTTGTAGAGTAAGTGCAAGTTCTTTTTGCGTTTGGGACGAATCTTCCTCCAATAGTACTTCTAATTCCATGTCTTCGTACACTTTCGGCCTTCCACTGCGTTCTTTGTCTTTAACGTCAAACTCACCGTTCTTAAACTTTTGAAACCATTCCTGACAACTTCTCTCACTTAAAGCAGTTTCACCATATGCTTCTAGAAGCAATCGATGCGCCTCAGCTGCAGATTTTTCACATTAAAGAAGTAAATCAAAAGTTCCCCGCAAATGATGCTTATTCGGAATAAAACTTGACATTTTTGCACGAAAAAAATTACGTGATGCTGATACGGAATCACTAGTACTTTAAGGTTATGGTGTTGCCAGATGACTAAACTTGGGATATTACGTTTTACATCTGACAATTTCTCCATAACCTTCTGGTGGGGCCATCTTTTGACAAACCGCGGAAACTTATTTGTACACCTAATATTATTCAAAGAATCCAACACTTACGCTGAGAGAAAAAATTTTCGGGAACAATCAAATATTTAATTGAATAGTCGCGACAAAATATTAATTTGAATGAAGTTTTATTGAATCAACAGAATATTCATTCGATCAAACAAATATTCAATAGTGTACAAAATATTTTGTCAATGAAAATGGATACTTGATCGATTCAACGAAATTCCATTCAAATCAACTAATCATTTCATTACGAGTATTCAAGTAAAGATTCTAATGTTTCCAAGAATTTCTTCTCCCAGTGTAGAAGAATCAAGTTCTATGTAGGAGCAGTAGATTGTGGAGTAGGGAAATAGAATCAAAAAATATTCGGAGTGGGGAAGTAGGACCAAGCAGTTTCTGTATCGTGGAAGGAGGAGCAATTTCAGCGACTAGATCGACAAAGCAGGGGCAAAATTTCGACTCGGGAGTGCTAATGAAGTTCATTAGAGCGACTCAAAATATTGGGCTTCAAAGGCAATGGAGTTCATTATATTTGATTTTGGACATCTCTAAATTAATTATAGATTGGCGGTAAGAGTGTATAAATCTCTCAATCAATATTATGAGTAGAAATTTATTGGAACATCCATTGTAGTCAACTATAAAATACAGCACATCTCAATGTCACTCCCATAATTTTTCAACATATCTTGAGAGGTAACGCCACTCTAGCGGTTCAAAAGAGACCTAACATCGACAATTTACTTTGGGAGTATGGAAAAAAATAGGCTTCTTTTTCAGAGGATTTTTTTTCTGAAACAAGTATTGGAATACAAGAAGAAAATTTTTTATGAGTCTTCAAATACAAAATGGCAGCGACACAACGAATTTTTTGACATCACCATTTTCAAAACTCCTTCACGAGAAAATGGATTTCTTGTAAAGTTCAAGTTCTGGAACAAAAAATTGAAAAATTTCCCAATTTACACTGAAAAAAGTTTGGTGCTTGACCTGTCATATCGATGGGGTGCAGCGTTCGTAAGTACGATGTGGTGCGGCTCCTACGCCAACTCTGGCTCAGATGTTGAACGTAATTGAAATTTTACGTACCTTCGTGCAACCCTTGTGCCGGATTTGGTGGACGAGCCGCACCATATTCTGCGTACGAACGCTGCGCTTCATTGGAATGACAGGTGAAGCACCTAACTCTTCTCAGTGATATTATTGAATATAGGAGTATGTATGGAATTTTTCAGATTGATTTATGTGCACTGAAGGAAAAAAGTAATTGATCAAAAAAAATATTGCATCCAATGGTATCTATGAAATATTTCTTCAGATCAATGAATTCTTCTGTAATGGATGGAATGGTTTTTCAGTTGATGGAATATTTCATTTGGTGAAAAACCATTTCATTCATTGGAATAATATTTACTTGGTGTGAAGAAATATTTTATAGATACCATCGGAAATATTCTCTTGTCTCAATAACTTTTTTCTCTCAGTGTGAAAATGGTCGGAATAGGGAGAGAAACAATCGATTTTTGACCAAAGAATCAGCAATGAATTTTTTGAAAAAAACTTCATCTCGAACCGAAAGATGGCTACTTACTTCGATACACAGCGAAAAGTTCATATTAAAAATTATCAGCCACAGTCACTGTTCAAAATTTTTGTAAAATCACAAGTATTTTACAATACAAAATATGAGTAAAATTCCCAATCAGTGTGTTGCCAATACAAAATACAATGCAATTCGAGTATTATACCAAAACATGTTCAGAAACCTACTAAAATGAGTCGTAATTTTACAATCTTCATGAAATAATGCTACGTGTATTTTACTGAAACGTTGATCAGTTTTCAACCATAAGTTTTTGAAATTTACAAAAATTGTTTGTGCTTTGTTTTGCTCCAATTTTCTGTAAATTTAAAAAAATATAGAAGCTGGAATTACAATGAACTGAATAAAAATTTACGAATATTTTTAGTATTTTTACAATTTTGACTTGGAAAGTACATGCTGCATTGTAATTTCACTAGAAATTGAGATATTTTGAACACGGATTGTAATTTTATTGAACCGTTGATGAGTTCCCAACAACAAGTATTTAAAACTCCCGAAAATTGTTTGTAATTTGTTCCATTACAATTTTTTGTCAAGTTCCCAAAAAATATTGAAACTAGAATTAAAATCAAGTCATCAAATATTATGGGTATTTTCAGTATTTTTACAATTTTGAATTAGATTTTGAGTTCTTTTGTTGAAGAAAAAAAGAAAGAAATTCAAAATTGACAAGATGGTGCACTGTTCAAATTTAAATTTAAAAACTGAGTTTTTAAAATTATTTCAACAATGCACTATTTTGTCAATTTTTTTTTTATTTTAGTTCCTGCAATAGCTATAGCTGTGTATTATATAGGGTGTGACAGAACACCCGTACCAGCGGTTTATGAGCTCCCTGGGTGCTCTGAAGAGAAAAACTCGATATGCTTGTATACGTAAATCAGGTACGCTCTATCGATTGGTTCCATCACCAACTTCCGGTACCAACCGGAAATGAGTCATTCTGACCCAAAGTTGGGTTTTGAATGGAACATGCTACTTTTTTTGTGGATTCGGATTACCTGTGAAGAAACGAGAAACTTTTACTCGAACCATTTCCCAGGTAAATACTGTCATTCATCTTGGACAGTGGAGCCTTCCGAAGTAGCTGATTTAAGTGATCCGGATCACTTTTCACGCGTTTTGATTGGTTGAAAAGTGATCCGGATCACTTGGATCAGCTACTTCGGAAGGCTCCAGTATAAGTACTCCCTCAAATATGTCCCTCCATAAACGTCTTCAATTACGTTCACATGGGCACAGCCATTTCTGTAAGATGAATTAGATCAAGCCTCGTAACAATAACAACACATACATCACGCATGGAATTACAATATCAAGATTTGAATCTCACTGAACGAACTTTGGATGTATCTTTTGTAAACATGCAACAAATGAATTGTAATTCATTTAAACAAAATTAATCTCAATCATAAAAGAAATTAACAACGCAGCATAAGGAAATTACAAAAATTTTCAATAGAATTTGTTCGATGAAATGACAACATTTCTATTGAAATACCATAAAAAAATGTGATAGATGTTTTTAAATATGAAACAAACACGGTGTAATTTTTGAAACTAAGTTGAATTGAATTGCAAAGTAAATTTACAAAGCAGCATACTAATATTACAAGACATTTTCAACAGAATTTGTTTGATAAAATTACAATATTTGTACACGGAAAAAAATATTCCAGTCAATTTTACAAAACTACTCCTGTAAGAAAAATTCGGTTACCAAAACAAGAAATCAAGTACTCACAACTGTCGTGTTCTGTAAAGGATACCAGTCACATAGTTATTATAACTGATCAATTATAAGTGTATATACACTGTTCAAACAACAAGTGGCTGTAGTAGTTTGTACAATAATTGGTAGTATTTTCAATTCTCACAATAAACTGACTTTATACGGTAATTATTACCAAAATCTGTGGTCACTGTACCCACACAGCACACAATGTCTCAATAATATTTTCAGAATACCACAATGTTTCACTGGGAACATTCTCAGTACAATATTTTGACGAAATTCCATGGATATTGTGGATACAATATTCCATTACAAATATTCTGAGAATCTTTCAATTGAAATATTGCACATACGATATTCTGCGATGTTCTGAAAATCTATGATGGAAGTATGTGGAGTTTGTCGCAAACGAAATATGATGAGCAGATTTCAATAGCAATATCATACGTAGCATTGAAACTTTTCATCGTCCTCAACCGGGCCTTTGTGTTATTTGGTAGTTGGAGACGAAAAAACCATGAATAACTATGAAACCGTGAATTTGATTGCTGATTTATATTTCGTTCCTAGACATCCTGAATCCATGGGTCTATATACAAAAGGCATGAACTTTTCAAAATTTTCCATCCACCTGACCAACCAATGAAATGAAATGAAATGAAACGATGAAGTGAAATGAAATGATGGTATTTACCCAGATGAAAAAAAAATATTCTAAGAGAAGTTTGCCCTGTTAATTCCCCCAAAGTTGTAAGATTTTCATATATTTTCCCATGTTTTGAGGAAAGAATAAGGAAAAACCCGAGGAAATTTTGTAAGAACAGGAAAAACTTTCTTAAGGGTATCTTTTAGATTTCTGAAAGTGTTCTCAAGATGGCTCAAGATTCACCCTGGCATTGTCCGAAAGTTATCTGCAAGGCATTTTTTAGAAGTCTTATGCAATATTATTTCACTTCTCAAAGATGTCTGAATGGATAGCTTTGGGAATCAGTATTCAAGACATACTTCAGAAGTCGTACGTAAGAAATCTTTTACAGTTCTTTCTTCAGATGTCAAAGGTATTCAATATGAAACAATATTTTTATTGAACTGAAGTACTGTATTCTGAAATACTTCTCCAACAAGTACTTGATTAATGCGACAGATCAGATAATTATTCAACACAGACAGTAATTCAGTTCCTCGTGGAAAATTATTCAAAAATATTAGTACATGAATAGAACAATGTTCAACAGCTCTATTCTTTTTTCACAGCATGACAAAGGTACAAAGTTATTGGATTTTATGAAAAAATGTATTATTAGCCCCACTTTTGTACACCTTTGATGATTTTTCAAACGGTCATCAAGTCACATGGAATGATAGTATTCTCCCAATCAACAATCTGTATAAAGTGGAATAACCAGCCACTTTCTTGAAATAAATGCTTTGCGAATAAGAAGTAGGTATCCACAAAACTTGAGATGATAGAGGAATTGACTTATACATTGGGAGCGCAGTAAGTTTTCTGCACTCTGATATTACTATGAACTATTGGCACGATAGATACTTATAAGGGACAGATTTTCAAAAATTACTTAGAAATAACTTCATTGAACTATGCATGTAGTTATAAATAATTATATATGAACAAATTATTAGGTTCATTTGCAGGAATCAGAATCAATTGAATATTTATATTGTTGCATGTGAGGTATGGTAGTGAACGAAATTCCCTGTGCTTGTAATTTGACAGATGATTTTTCTAACGATAAGAATCTTACACTCCATTTATAACTACATGTATCATTCAATGAAGTTATGTACAAATATTTTTTGGAATGAAGTCACAGTCAAGTATCCATCATGCCAATTGTCTGAAAGAATGTACTGTCACTACCACTTTTGTAAACCTCTGATTCTTTTTCAGGTGATCAAGTGAAATGAAGTGATGTCATTTCTTCAATCCACAATCTGTATGAAGTGAAATGACCAGCTACTTGGTTGAAATAAATTCTTTGCGAATAAGAATTAGGTATCTACAAAACTTGAGTCGATAAAGAAATTGACTAATGTATTGGGTAGGGTTACCAGATCGCCGGCGGCCGAAATGAGGACACCTCCCCTGCCATACCTGGAGACCTTATTTTTTTTTTTTTAGAGACCAGTATAAATCAGACCGTGCTTTTTATATATTATATATCTTTATTTTAAATATCTAATACAGCATAACGAGCATATAAAATCGAATTGAAAATTTTTATGGACAATTCATAAAAATGAGGACACTGGCCGAAAAAAGAGGACACGACCTGCAACTGGTATACATGAGGACATGTCCACTAAAATGAGGACGTCTGGTAACCCTAGTATTGGGAGCGCAGTGAGTTTTCTTTACTCTGACTGCTATGAACCATTGGCACGATAGATACTTATCAGAGATATTGATTATCAAAAATTTCTTCAATATAACTTCCTTGAACTACACATGTATTTATAAATAATTAGATATGAACAAATTATTCAGTCAATTTGTAAGAATGAAAATCAATTGAATATTTCTCATATCGCGTGTAACACAGGCCTGCGAGGTTTTTCCCCCCTTTGGGAAATGGTGACCATTTTCCGAAGTAATTTGCTGCGTAGAATCCGAATCCGGAGCCAGAATTGGGCTATCACGTCAGGATTTTGAGATATCTGAGGGTAAATACGCGAAAAATGCGGTTTTTCGCTACTTTTGAGGTTATGTACAGGACGCATAAAATTTTTTTGATCTTTTCTCTCAACTTCATCAATTTGCACTACTCTTCCCGTTTAAAATGAGCTATTGAACGTTCATGTACGATTTTTCTCGCAAAGTTACGACCATTCTAAGTTGTGTAATATGTCCCAACAACAGAATGAGTATTCGCATTTATTACACTGATCGACAATGAAATTCTCCTTCAAATGAAATTCTCTTTTCTGGAAAGTAAAATTTTCCTGCCGTTTTAAA
>JAFFJZ010000339.1:0-15032 GCA_018340375.1 Gonatopus flavifemur
ATTTGCAATCAACAACTCGATCAATTGACTTGGTACGAGTAAATGTGTGGTACGGATCCACATTGGTATCGAGCAATCAACAACCGACATTGTTGGAGAGTAAATGTGTACGGGATCGTCAATGGCTATTTAGTCGGTCCACATCTTCTCAACGGCACTTTGAACGGCCCCATGTTTCTGGAATTTCTAGCGGATCATTTACCAGGCTTGCTTGAGGATCTGGATTTACAAACAAGGCAGAGGATGTGGGTCCGACTAGATGGAGCGCCACCCCATTACGCATTGATCGTGAGAGAATACCTTGATCATCATTTCCCGGAAAGGTGGGTTGGACGAGGTAGGCCAGTTGCGTGGCCTCCACGCTCACCTGACTTGACATCTCCCGACTCTTTCTTGTGGGGATGTCTGAAAGACGGAGTATTCAAAGCCCAACCAACAACGAGGAGGACATGATCGATCGCATCCGCACTACTTGTGCAGCAACGTACCGCGACCAGTGTTTCTGAAGACAGTTACAAATTTTCGGCGGAGACTGGGATCATACATCCAGGCAGAAGAGGGGGTAACTTCTGAGCAATTATTGGTAACAGCATCAAGCACCCCACATGTGAGAGTGGTGGACCTCACAATAATCAAGCACTCCGGAGGGACCAGAGAACTACCACGTCCACGTGGTTGTTCCAGGGTAGCGCTAAGAGTAGTTCATCAATAACTTCTACGGTCCATACCTCGCACCCCAATGGGCGAAAAGGGGGCGATGGACCAGTGTTTCGCAAAGTGGTTCGAAACCAGCTCTCCTATGCCAAAAAAAAAAGGAAGTCCCATTTTCAAAAACCATCTTGACTCCCTAAATGACCTTTCAAAATGACCTCTGAGAGGATTCTTCTGAGGTCAGCATCATCCTCCCCTTGGAACCCTAAACTTCTCATCCGGAACCATCATTTTTTCCATTCTAGTAGTTTCCTGAGATATTTCGACTATCATCATGTCAGATGGACCAACCCTGTGTAGATACACCGAATCCTATCGAATTCACGCCGAATTTACACTCACGATAATAACCGAAAGCTTTCACACCAATTTACAACTAGGGAACAACCTCTAGTGCATTTTGTAGTTTGATACCGATACACCGAGTTTCCAGGTCTATGGTTGGTAGAAATCGAGTGTAGGGGTCGGTGTAAATTCAGTGGTAATTGATGTACCCGTGTTTCGATTGACATTTATAAGCACAGAGGTCTTGGCGGTCTGAATAAGTTCATAGGAATTTCATATCCTTCTATCTTCCGAATTTGGATATGGCAATGAGCAGGAATTATGTGGATTTGAGTGTAGAAAATCTCACAAGTACACCGTGTTTTTTGGAGTGGAAATTTTCAAAATACGTGAAATACCACCGATCACACTCAATCTTCACTCACAATCCAATTTACACAAAAGCACACGATGTAACGTTTTTCAGGGAAGTATAAAAATTCCCAAATGCTACCAAAGAATGTTTCATGAAATAAACGCCATTGTATCCATCAATATGTTAAAAGCGTATTTCATCTCCTATATTTTTCCCGCTGAATTGCAGAATTTTGAACTCAACTCCAACCGTAAGTCACATTGTTTTCCGATTGTCGAAATTGTACTTTCAATAATTTTTCCTATAATATAGTTAAAATCAGACATTTTTCGGAATAAACAATTCACTTTCATATAAATAATGATAATTTATGTCAACGTAGAATCACTGAAAAATCACTATAATTTCAACTTTGACCTTGGAATAAATTTTCGAAAAAGTGTATTTTTATCGAAAAATCATAACTGAGTTTTTGGTAGAACATTCAACTTCTTGCAAAAATCGATATCTCCCATTGACTTTATATTCACTCACTCAGAGAAAGAAATTGAATGTGAAAAATGGCAAAATCCCATATTATTTAAATGGGAAATGTATTATCTCTAAGCTTTAATATACAGAATATTGAGGGCTTATTCTGGTCGAATATTTCTTTGTCAAGTCATAAACTCAAAATTTAGCGGGGGCTGCAAGAAAAACATTGACCGATAACTTGGTGAATCAACGGACAACCTAATGTAGACAATTGAAATTCTTGTATTTAACAGTGAATCCAATACTCAATCGATTTCTTCACGTCCTACAAAGCACAACGTTCAGGATAGAATTCTTCAAAAAGTCTTCTTCATCTCTGCATTATCAATTTTGAAGAATCATTGTACGTTTTTCTGCAACTGTTGTGCAGAATGGATGCATACCTCACTTCTCCCAGTCACGGAGGAATCCAATACTAACAAAAACAGCATAGAAGTCCCGTATCAACTTAGAATGTGAAACAGATGTGAGAATTCCCAAAGAATCCTGTGACATATGACTTCATTATGAATTCCTCTTTCAAAAAGAAAATATACATTTCATTCATGCTTTACTTATTGACTCAATCCTTTCTTGATAATTCTGAAAGATATCTTAAAGAATTCGAAAATATGTCTTATGGAAACACCAAAAGATATCTTTTGGAAGTCTGCATGTAAGATTTATTGAAGTTTCCTGAAGGTATCTATCAGAATTCTTGAAATATGTTTCTTGCAAGATATCTTTGGGTGTTTCTGTACGACGTATTTTGGAATTCTTTGCGAGATCTTTTATGACATTCCATAAGAACTCCTCACAATTGTTATTTGCAATGTGTGAAATGGGTTACATTAACATAAACGTGTGTCATAATTCCAAGTAGCAATCGAACGTTGTATATGTACTATGAACGTTCATAGTATATCTAGATATACTATGAACGCATAGGCATATATACTCTCTAACATTCTGATGCTACTAGGTAGTTAACACATATCAATTCTGAAATCCGACCCAGATAGATAGTGGAAGAGTTCTTCATGAACACATTGTATTCATTAGGAGCTCATCCAGAACTCTTGTGCTATCTGGGGGACCTAACGTAGCTTTTAAGTTTTGAAGATAATCATTGTCTTTATACAGGGCCAGCGTCAAGAATTTTGCCGCTCAATGCATAAAGGGCAGTGCCGGCTCTTAGCGAATTTCTTCTCTCTTTCCGTCCATTCAAAACGTGTGTAAATTAGGGAGGATCGGAAGATAGCACGGTGCCATGGTCATCACCCAAGTAGCACCAGAATGTGCTTCATGAACGTTCTTCGAATATTCGAAATATATTCTATGTACATTCCAATGAGCCTGTTTCATAGGTGCTATGCATATTCATCGAGCGTATGTAATCAAATGTGTCAGACAGGACGTCAATCGAACGTCGATTGAATGAATATCTTATATTTCGCATGTACTATGTACGTTCTAAGTATATTTAAAACAGTCTCATTCGAATATTCTTTGAACGTCTGTATTTCGTACATTACATGTTGAACTGCTGCTGCCGCTTGGGCATCAACTTCAAACGATAGGTCAATAGTGAGTTCTTCGATTTGAAACCCCATTGGGAGATATTCTTTCTTGGATAGTTTCCGAATAGCACGAGCATGTTCCAAATAAACCTCGCTATGAGTTCCGAAAGTCATTTATGAATTCTCAAGAATTCATGAAGAATTCATTTACAGTACCAACCGTTCTTGAAAATTCAACCTGAACCCTCACAGCACCACAGTCACAGAATAATTCTAAAGAATTCATAAAGAACATAATCAGTTCAATCAAAAGTCTTTCTGAATTCTTCTGGGACTGTAATTGCTGTGTGGAAACTGTGGATAAATGAGAGTTTTCAACGATTTACCATGATAAATTCATAAAGACTCTTTATGAATGCATCAAGATCACGGTGTTATACAAAATTTCAACATTGAGGATTTTTATGAACCATCATGAAGTTTTTCAGTTATGCATTCGTGAAAATTTCAAAACTTTTCACGAGTGTCATTTTGTATAATCTATACGAGAAAAGATTCTATTCAATTAAATGATCCATCACAGTGTGACCTCCGAAAATAGCCAACTTTCATTGATTTTTTGTGGGTGGATAGGATAAAAGCCTAATCGGTCTCATTTTTTTTTTACAGAATAAGGCACCGATAAAGAGTAAAAATGATTCTTCCCTTCAAATCCTTTACTTATTATTTAACAATGTTTTCAATCGCGAAAATAAAAAATTATTGTCCCATGGTGTGTCCAGGGGATTGTGGCTACAAATTTCATTTGAAACTAAAAAAGTGATTATTAATCCTTGCCGGACAGCTGAGCGGTCCTGTGGAAGCTTTTTTAGTTTTTTGGAATCTTCCATATTTTTACGAGAAACTGCTCGAAAAAGCCTCACATTCAATACTTTTTATTCTGAACCGCCTCCATTTTTCCAATTTTTCACTAAAAAGCTTCCATACGGATGATAGCGGCTTTCCTACAGATTAATAATCACTGTGAAATCTTTGTTTCAGATGAAATTTTGAGTTACAATCCTGACACCATGGGACAAGTAATTCTTTATTCTCTCTTGCATGATTGAAAACAATGTTCGAAGAAAATAATGAGTAGAGAGAATTTTGGAGAAAAAAAAATTTCTTACCTCTTTATCAGGTGCCTCCCTACTTTATAAAAAAAAAAAAAAAAATAGACCGATTAGCTTGTCCTATCCATCTGAAAAAATTAAACGACTCAACTTTTGTATGTAAGTGTACTTAATGTTGCCTCACGGTAGGGCACGTGTGACTACTTGAGACTAGCAGAGTCGTTGCATCAATGAGGGTACGCGAGGGAACTGGGCCTTCGCTGCCTTGGTTCATTACGAATCTCGCCACTGCACTACCACCTCTACTCTCCTCGTTGGCGCCCCTTTCTACTTCTCTCTTCGTAACGCTTACGTTACACCCCCTCACACGGTGGGACGTGAAGCGTGGAGCGAAGTGTTCCTCCACCAGTTGTAAGGCCCCACTGTTTGCATTTGAAACCTGTCTATGTCTTGGGTGTTAATACTCTCGTTCCCCTGTTTCCCCTGTGTGTGTTTCTTATTTCTACGTTTTCTTCACAGTGTTTATACTTTAACCTATGTGTATTCTAGTTTTTCCATTTGGGCTCGTTTATTGTTGTAACGTACTCTCTATATGGTGTATTCAACAAAAAAATGTTTTCTCTTTTTTTTCTTTGAAACCTATCTATTTATTCTTATTTCCTATTTCGTTGTTTGTGTTTGTTCTTGTTCTGTTCCTATTTGTGTAGTGTGTGTGTGCGTGTTCTGTTCTTTCTCATTCGTTCCTGTGTGTGTTTTACTTCCTGATGTTTGCATGTGGGTGTGCATGTTCTTTTTCTGTTTGTTCCTTGTCTTTTCTACGTGTTCTGCATTTTGTGGGTGTATTTTGTGTTTGCCATCTATCTTTGTTTTCTAGCCTATTCCTACTAACAAATGTTGATATTGATCAGAAGAAAAAAATTTTTGTTTTTATAACAAAGGAAAAAATGTATCTAAACCGTGTGCATCCCCGCATGCATCATATGTTTAATGTTGTTTTCATTTTCATTCCTCCATTTCTCTAATTTTGGTCTGTCTCTCTATCTTTAATCTCGTCGTTCCAGTTCTTGTGATCGTTATTTCAGTTGTGTTTGGCAGCAGGTGTGCAGACTTGTCTACGTATGGCCGAAAGTAACTAACATCATCTCTACTTGTTCTTCTCTCTTCTCCTTGCGTCTTCTGGTTCTAGGTATTTTGTTACATTTGTTTTACTGTTACCTGTGTTTTCTGGTCCCTATCGTCTGTTTTTCTGTAATGTCTGTATGTCCATTCAGACACTGTTCTGCGTTCGTGTCTGTCACATCCCCCTTTTGGTTTTGGTTTTGTACTCGTGTGTGTTTCGTCTCCGGTGTTTATGTGTGTATTTGTCTGTCTGTGTTTCTTTTTATTTCCTCTCCGTGTGTATGTTTGTGTCCCTCTCTTAATTTTCTATGTTGTTCAGTTTCGCGTTTCTGTGTTGTTATTTGTCGAGTTCTCTGTTTGTGTTTGCCTTTGTGAGCAGTTGTCCCCTATTACTGCATGTATTCGTTTGTGTGTTTCTCGAATGTTTCTCTTCCTGTATGATTCTGTTGTAGTTGTTGTATTTTAAAGTTTTGTGCATGGGTTCTGTTAGTGCTGTTTGGTATTGTGTGTTGTGTGTTGTGATTTTTGTCAGTGGTTTTAGACTTCCATTTCCCTAATATTGGGTCTTCCATGTGTTGGGTTGAACTAGTAATGTGTCCTTCTTTGTTGTGTTTTGCTCCTATTCTTTCCATTTTAGATCCTTTTGTGTGTCGTGGTCCATGCTCGTGTTTTGTCACTTTGTGTTGCTATTTGCAATTGCAGGCATTGCCTCCACGTGTGTCCATTTTCACCTTTATTTCCCTGAAACAGAGTGGTTATCGTTTGTGTGTTTTATTTTTGTACCATCAGAGTGGTTGCGTTGACTATTGCTGTGCTGTTTGTTTCAAATCCAGTTTCTGTCTGTGTCGCTCGTGACCAGAGTTTTGGCTCCTGTGCTGCAGAATCCACTAACACAGTCTCTCTCTCTGACCACTGGCTTGCGTTCTGATCTGTTTCGTTTGGTGGTCTGTCTTGTCTGTTCGTCAGGTGGGTTGTGCGTGGACCTACCATGAGTTAGTATGTGGAGTTCGTAAGTATGAGGTTGTGCATTGGCTTGCCCACGCATTTTAGGCAAACCAGAGAACATGTTGTCTGTCTGTAACATAAAGGGTTTGGTTATTATTTCCATTTAGTTTGGTTGTTCTCTGTTGCTCCATTCATAAATCTTTTTTGAGTCTTTAATGTTGTGTTTTCATTAGAGTTTACCATCTATTCAATTCATATCTGCTAGTGTGGAGAAGTATTTCTTGCTGTTATTAGCATGTTCTATGTTTTGTCCATTTACTTGTTGTTCCTTTCTGTTTCTGTGAGGATAGTGTGGTTCAACTTTCAGCCTCTATCCCTATTTTGAATTCTGTGTTTCTTCTGCATCAAATTATAGTGATGTGTTCGTTTTTCGTTGCTACAATGAGTGTTTTTGTACTTCTTCTTCAATTATTCTCAGTTTCTTTAGCCTGTCTGTCCAATGATTTATGTCTGTGTTTTCTATTCCTTGTGTATTTTCTACGTCATTTGAATGATTGATGGTGTAGGTTCCTGCCTAGGTTTGAATGCTGGGCATATTGTGGGCTATGTTTACTTGTGTTTATCATGAATTGTATGTCTTCTGTTTCAATCCCAAATCTTTATAATAATTTTGTCTACCAACGTCCTTGTGCTCGCGTTGATTGTCTGTTCGTTCTGTTCTACTGGGTTTGCAGGGTGTTATGGTGGGGTTTTGTGTGTCTGATACCTAGTGTTTCTGGTAGTTTTCCATGAGTTTATTTGAATGGTTGTCCGTTATCTGTTATTATTATTCTTGGTGTCCCCATCTTGGAAGTGGATTGTGATTTTATATTTTCATACTGTTCCTGCGATTTGCTTTCTTCATTAGAGCTATTTCTGTCCATTTAGGTGTGATCATCATTACTAGATACATTGTTGTTGTTCACTTTGTCATTGGTTTCAGACCCCATGATGTCATTAGGCTGTCCAAGGTTCTTCCTGTGATTATTCATGTCCCATGCATATCCACATAGGTTTTATTATTCTATCTTTGACATTTGGCATTTATTGCATTTCTTCACGTAATTTACGGTGTCCTATATCCTGGCCAAGTAGTATTTCGCTATCTATCGTGTATGTTTCTCTATTCCCAGGTGGCACTGATTGTGGTGTGTCGTGATTCTCCATGTAGTATTCTGGTTTGCTTAGTTTTTTGGTATCCACCAGTTCCATGGGTTGTTATCAGCAGTAGTTCACCATTATGTGGGGTCGAGTCTGTAGAAGATATGGTTTTGTCATTTATTATCGACTCAGTTTTGTTGACACGTTTGGGTGCTTTTGTGTTTGTTTTTCTTATATTCGTACCGCATGTGTCGTTTGTTCTCGACATGTGTGTGCTACTTCTTTATGTCCTTTAGCTGTAATCGTGATGATGCGTCAGTGCTGTATTCTTTCCCTTTCACTGGATTATGTAATGAATTGGTGTTATGTAATTCGATATCTTCACCTGAAGTCTGCCGTGGGGTTTTTAGTTTATGTAGCCATTTACATGACGCGTGGTCCGTTACTACTGTGAATTTTTCTGCTGATGTGCGGTCTGATTTCTCTCTTATTTCTTCACCGCTAGACGTTCTTTTCTGTTCAGATCGTTTTCCGCGTCGTTGATCGTTCTGCTGGCGTATCTTTATTACATTCTTTTATTACTCTATTTGTATTTATCATTGTCTGATCTGTGTTGCGCCACGGCGTCCGACATGTATGAAGAATGTTTGTGAAGTCTGGTTGTTTGAGTACCGTTGGGGTCGTGGTGACCGTGTTTAATTTCATCTAGTACTTTCTGTTTTGTGTTTCCCCTCATTTTTCTTTTACGTTTCCTTTGATAATCTGCTGATTGGTTCTCTTTCTCATTTAAAAGTTTGGAATGAAACGTCTGGACAGGATGTCCATTCCCCTATGAGTCTGCGTGTTGTGTCTACAGAGTGTCTTTAGGTCGTGTGTGATTTGAGTATTGGTTGTGTTTTATCTGTATCTACTGATCAAATCCGTCTCTGTCTACTATGTATTCCCATGAAGTTATTTTACTTGCGTGCATCCGAATTCGCATTTTCCCCTATTTATTGTCAGTTTAGCATCTCTAATTTTTTCCCAGTATTGTCTTTTAGCCAGTGTGGAGGTGTTCCTCAGTGTTTTTGTGACTGATTATTACGTCCAAGTAAATTGTAAAAAGCATATGGTTCTGAGCCTGTAGTGTACTCTTACCTTTTTCTAATTGTTCAAATGTGTCAAATTCTTCTGCTTTCCATATATATTAGTTGTGATTCTAATTGTAAAGCAGTTTTGTATGCTTTGTTCAATTATTGTATTTACAGGGAGACATGTTTGGAAATTTTATTCATTATTGTTCTGAATCTTATTAAGTAATTTTGCCAATCACTTACATCTGTTTTGTTGTGTACACCTTTCAATTTTTCTCCAATCTTTCTGTGTGATCATGTAATATGAATGTTTCCTGAAATCTCTTTCAAATTCTTGTAAGTTTTGCCATCTCCTATGATTTAGTGTATGCCACTCCGTATGCTATGTTGTGCAATATTTACCAGTAGTAGTAATAGTATTCACTGTCTGTTGATGTGTATGTGTTTTTGGTATTGTGCTAGTTTCAGTAAAAATTGTTCAGTCTTCTGTTTCGTTCCCGTTGAATTTTACTGTCTCTAGAATTTGTATCACATAAACAGATCATCAGTAGTTTTCATTAGGATTTTTGTTCCCTGTGTTACATGTTTTGCTTGTATCCTATATGTGTCTGTTTCGTATAATTTCATCTGCAGCTTGTGTCTGTGTAGTTCACTGTCTTTGTCTAGTTGTGTTTTCGATGTGGAGAGGGCCTACCCCTTTCTGGTTTCTGGTTTCTATGTCTGTATTCTACAACTATCCTATTCCGTCTGATGTGTGATTTTTCCTATTTTCATCTATCTCTGTGGTTTCTCACTGCTGTGATTTCCGGTTCCACTTTTTTTGTGTTCCTGTCTATGTCATTCTCTGTATGTGTGGTTCGATTCCTATCTCCATCAGTTCGTTATCTATAATCAGAGTCCCCTATGTAAAAAGTTCTATCAATAACATCGTGCTCATTTCTCATCTCTCTTTCTGGTCCCGGTCTCGTTGTTCTATTTTATCTTCGTCTTCGGTCATCTTCGTCTTTGTTGTACGTTCCGGATGATTTGAAATATTCTAATATCGTAATGGTTCGTTTCGTCAATGATTCTTGATTATTCCTTAGAAAACTTCTGTCTTGTGTGAAGGTTTGAAAGTTATATTCTATCCTGTGTGGTATGTCACTTGTCCATACTTGTGTCTCGTCGCATTCCAACTTCTTCTTATTTCATTGTTCGTGTTGGTTCCCATTGCGTGTAATGTCTATAATCTGTTGGTAATGTATGTTTCGTTGTGTCTATTTTGTCTATTCATTTTGTGTTTTAGTTTTAAATTCAATTTAACTTAATGATATTTCGTTGTGTAATTTCGTTCTATTTGAATTTCTCTCAGTTTTTCATGTATATGTGTCTTCCTTGTTTTACTGCAGTGTATTATCGTGTGTTATGTGTTGCTGTGATGAAGTATGTGTGTATGTGTATATAATGTGTGTTTCTTTTGATTGATGATTCGATTTTAATCTGTCTCGTTTTTGTACTTTTGTAATAATTTCGTCAATGATATTCGAGATTACCTTTGTCCGATATATTGTATCGTATGTTATGTGTTATGTTTCTGATTGTATGTATTGTATGTGTATAAGTGTGTTGTTCGATGCGCCTTTTGTATGGTTCATCTGTGTCCAGTAATAGGTGCAACGATTATATTTATGATTCTGTCACTTTTACTGATTTCAATTTAATATTTCGTCTCATTACTTTCCAAGTTGTTATTCGTCTTTTCTGTGGAATTAGAATTATAGTCAGAATTGATCCGTTTTTATGTGTTTTCTTATACCTTGTGTCCGACTCAGGAATGCTGTTTATGTCTACGTCTCTATGTCCCGTCTTATCGCGTCAACGTCACTCTACTCCCGCGCTCAAAGGTTATTCTTCTTCCTGCGCGCAGAGTATCGTTCTGTGCGATATTTAACGCTCCATTCATACGTTCTAGACTAACCGTTCCTTACATGTACCGCATGCGCGTACTTTGCACACAACTCCGATACCTTTGCTGTGACTTGCGCTACAGATGTAATTTTCTTTTATATATGGTGAGTTTATATTGTCTTTCTATTGAAGTTATAAACACGATTGTTCTGATCCATTCCGATCAATGATTTTCTTTACTATTATAACGTTTTACTGTTTGACTTCGTGTATATAAATTCGATTTATTTTTCGTCTGCACTAGGTATATGTATCGGTATTTTGTTCACGTATTCCATGGAACATGTAGATGAGGTATGAAACCAGGGCAAAATATCAGAGTAATTGAAAAATTCGTTGTGTTCTTATGTGTTTTGAGTATGTGTATGTATGTGTATGACTAAGTGTGTTGTTTTATGTGTTATATCCATATGGTATCATTGGCGAGTAGTATGTGTGTCATTTAAAAATGTTTCTTTTGTTCGTTTGAAGTGTATCTGTGACCTTGTATCATATAATGTATGTGGGTTTTGTGTTGGGCGCCACTTATACTGTGGGAGACTAAGCAGAGAATTCCAGGCAGATGGAAATTGTGGGAAACAGAGAGATGCAAGTATTATGTTAGAATAACATGACCAAGTATGCATATAATTAACCACCCATCAACGGAGAAATTTTACATTACACTAAAGTGGCGCTTACTGACTAATAATTGTATTGGTGAAAAGTGAGTGTATTTGGTGGTGGGTGGGTGAGTCTGTCTCGATCTTGCCTAAGATCGACCCGGCCTTGCGCTTACATATTGTTCCCCTCGGAGTTGCCTTTGAGGAGGATCTTTGTCGAGGGCTCACGTGACTTGATGGGCTGATCGTTGGTTGGTCACTGCGAGTGACCAAAACTTAACTTACACTGACTTAACTTTGTATGTAAGTGTGTACTTGCCTCGTAGGGCACGTGACTACCAGAGACTAAGAAGTCGTTGCGGCGTCAATGAGGTATCGCGGAACTGGGCCTTCGCCGCCTTGGTTCATTACGAATCTCGCCGCTGCTACCACCTCCACCTCCTCGTTGGCGCGCCCCTTCTACTCTCTTCGTAACAGCTTACGTTACAAGTATTTAGATCTCTGTGTTACTCCAATGTACCCTGTCATTACGGATATAACATGTATTGTGCGACGAGGATAACCTTACTCGTGTGCAGAGTCAAAGTGTTTCCTTTCTTATTTTCAAATCTGCCGTTTTTTTCCTTGTTTGTTAGCACCTTCTGGGAGAGAACAAAGTGGATGTTTGAAGAGTAACATAAGTACCGGGCAGTGGTGTAAAGTACTGCTGTACATGCTGCTGTACAAAGGTCATTATAATGTCTTTCCTCCGTTCAATCCACTGAGGAACTTCTATAGAACTTTTTGGAACGATTAGAGTCATTATTTCAATATCAATGGCATGAAATCCTCGACAAGTAAAGTCGATCATCTGATGATTTTACTGGGTCCCGAGCGCAATTCAACGTCGTTGAAAAAACAAAAAGTGGTACCGAAAAAGTTCTAAGATTGTACGTTTGAGGATTGTGCAAAATGATTCATGAGTCTATTACATTGCTCCATCATCCGCGTTGTGATCGCGCTCGAAACGTTTTGAATTCATAACGGATCAATCAACTCAAGAAGACGAAAACTTCACTGATATATACATCATCAGATCTCAAGCAACTTTCCATCTGGCATCGACTGAATTCGGTGAAGAATATTTAGACAGAGCTCTACGTGATCAATTGGTAGTTCGGATCACGTAAGAGAGAACGATGCCGATATTAAATCGTATATTTACTTGGAAGGGAAATGATCTTTCTTTTGATAAGGCATGTCAGATTGATCTTTGACATCAGGTCATGCGCGAATCGATGCTATTAATTATTCCGTCGAGTCAACTCACGTTCAAATGAAATTCAGGGCATGCACGATGGACGTAAACGAAATCAACAGAAACAAGCGTACCAAGTGACAGTTAAGCAGCAAGGAAATTTCCGGGCCGTCCGTGGCGGGTCTCTGCCTTTCGAACTCTTCAGGTAATAATGGTAGCGTAATCCGTTTTCGAATTCAAAGGCGAGGAAACGTTGTATACAATGTTTCCAAAAAGGCATCAACCAGAGATAGTTGTCCATCTATCGTGGTCGTGTTATGCATGCTGGTAAGAAAGGTCACACGTCAAAATCTTATATAATCAGAACCTTCGCCAACAATGCTAAATCCATATTTGTGGAATAATATGAGTAGTACTAAAGTTTCGGATATGTTGCAATCAAGTATTAAAATCAACGACAGGCGTATCATTTTGATGTCGACACACAGGTGCTGCGCACATTAATTTTCCTTGGATGTATATAAAGATATCTTTCTTGCATAACACGGTAGGAAAGTACATGGAACATTGTGGCAGCAAACGATCAGGTACTCCTGTCTTAGGAGAATGTATGGTCAATGTCACTTTCAATTCACACACGCATAACAAATTGAGTCTTATTGTAACCTTGGGAAAAGGTCATAAAGCCTTGCTTGGTCGGGATTGGTCAGACATTTTGTGTCCAAGTTGGAGAGATGCTTTTCAAAAAAATGTACACAACCGCAATGTTGAAGTGTTTAGTGTCACACAAAACAATATTATCTCAAATAGTAATGTCAATATTGTTCAACTGAAACAAGAATTAGGGAAATTATTTCCTGCTGCGTTTGGAAATGAATACAATGACAAACCAATTATGAGTTTCAAAGTGGATATTAATGTGAAAGAGAATAGCGTACCTATATTTTTGTAAGCGTATTATGTTCCCTACGCTTTGTGTGAAGATGTAAAGCAAGAATTGTTTGCGCTTGAGAAACAGGGCATCATATCGAGAGTTAAGTCGAGTCAGTGGGCATCGCCTATAGTTTGTGTGCAAAAAAAAACGATGGATTAAGACTTTGTGTGGACTTGAAAGTAACGTTAAACCAAGTCGTCTCAGTAGAACAATATCCCTCACCTAAACCTGAAGATTTATTTCGAAAGTTTCACAAATGTAAAGTATTTTGTGGAATAGATTCAACCAATGCATATTCACAATTAGAGGTAAATGAAGATAGTAAGGAGTTTTTGGCAATCAGTACATCACTAGGTCTTCTTCAATATAATCGGTTATGTTTTGGGTTGTCATCTGCTCCAGCAATTTTCCAGTCAGTCATCGATAAGATTCTATATGATATTGAATTTCGTGAGGCATATCAGGATGACGTACTCATCGGAGGTGAAGATTTTGAGTCTTGCAAGAAAACATTACTAAGTGCACTGAGTCGGTTCGAGAAACATAATGTAAAGATTGACATGAGCAAAAGTGAATTTTTTGTGAGCTTACTGGAAATGTTAGGTTCTAATCTAAGTGATAAAGGTCTTAGCCCGAGCAAATCAAAGGTGGATAAGTTATCTAATGTACCCCGTCCACAGAATGTCACTCAAGTGAAATCATATCTCGGTTTATTTGATTATTATCATAGATTTGTGAGGATGGCTCCAGACATTTTAGAACCATTACACAATTTACTTAGGAAAAATGTTCAATGGAAGTGAACTGATGAGTGTGAACAAGCCTTTGTCAAAAGTAAATCAATCATCACGGAAAAGTCTCTCTTAGTTTCATTTGATCCAAAGAAACCAATAATCCTCACTTGTGACAGTAGTTGCTATGGTGTAGGTGCGGTTTCAAGTCACATGATTGATGGTCAAGAACAACCCATTGCTTTTGAATCAGCCACACTCACTTCAGCTCCAAAAACCCATAGTCAGTTGCATAGGGAGGCATTAAGTATAATATTTGGAGTGACGAAATTTCACAAATATCTGATCGGGAATAAGTTGACAATTGTGACTGACCACGAACCCTTAATATCCCTCTTTTCGGAAAAGAAAAAACTTCCACAAATCGCAGCGGCACGATTGCTACGTTGGTCTATTATTCTATCATCGTATCAGTATGGAATCAAATTTAAAAAGGGTATTAAAATTCAAAATACAGACTGCATGTCTCGACTTCCCGGTAATTCAGTTGTTACATTACCAGAAGATGGAATGGGTTGCAACTTCATATATTTATCTACATCTCTGGTACCACATAAAGAGATAGCTGAGAAAACGCTAGAAGATCCTGTACTAAGAAAGTCTTAGAAATAGTCGTGAATAGTAATTTTGAAGAACTGAATCGTGATGAAGAATTGGGAAAAAAAGGGAAACAATTCAAGAAGGTTGTCTTTTGTTTGGCAACAGAGTAGTTATTCCTCCACAGTTACAGGAAAAGTTCTTCAATTAC
>JAFFJZ010000340.1:0-14838 GCA_018340375.1 Gonatopus flavifemur
TAAAATTATCCAAGTGATGTAGACGATTGAAATGTGTTGTGTTTTGTCTGTTATACCCCATCACCTCCGTTTCAGTTCAAGGAGTCCCCCTTGGAATCAGACAACTTTTGTCCGAAACATTCTCCTCCAAGACCGTTTGTTTTCGAGTTATTCTAATGTCAGATTCAGTATGGAACAATATCGATTAGAGCGCCATCTTTGCGGATTTCAGGAAAATGGTTCAGACAAAAGTTTCTTGGTTTTTGACCTAGAATCCAAATCTGCAGTAAAAAATATGAGATGCTATTTAAAAAACAAGAGTTGACCTCAGAATGCCCTTGAAGATGAGATTTGAGGTCAAAGCCAAGGCCACCATCGGATGTCCCCCTCGATACCCTACAATTTTTGTCCGAAAAATTTTCTCGTATCTCATTTTATTTTTGGAAAAAACGCCCGCGACACTTTAAATTATTTTCATCTTCATTTGAGGTTTGAGATATTCGATATTAACATTATCAATACTCTCAATATCGGGCATGACTGCTTCAGATGATAGTTCTAATATGCCAGTAACATCTCCGAAGTCGGATAAAAGATTTTCTCCTCATGTTTTTCAAGTTACTGAATTTGAATTTATAGCAAAAATTGCAAGATTCTTGTTATTTCCTATGAAATCTAATGCTTCCGCGAGATTCGAGAAATTATCGATCTCGTTTTGTCTTGTCTTGGAAATCGAGACAATATCGAGACGAGCTGCATAAAATAGCATTCTAGAAAAGAACAATATGTACCAATCGAGAAAAGCGTAACGTCGAGATCAGTTGGTCAAGATCTTGACTACATCTCGATCTTGTATTATCAAAACCACCAATGCAATAAGGACAAATTTCGAAGTAAATTATTGCAGTATTGGTTAGGAACTTTGTATATCTATATATATTTTATATTCAGATATATAAACAATGTTAAATAACAAAGACGTAGTATAGATAGACCGAGCCCATATATGGCGGGAGTAAGAGAGACAGAAACAGAAACTCTTCCAACCGTATTTTAAAATAGGCGGGAGAGTTTCTATCTTTCTCAGACTGAAAAACGATAGTAAATAAACAGCGCCACAATAGGTCTGTTCTTTTAGAAATGTTGGGGCACCACGTTGGGGGTGATTATACTCATATTTTTTGTAATGGATCCTGCCCCTTATACATATTATATAAATAAATATAACAACTTTATTTTTCCGAATATTACCTATTTATATTTTACTTATTATACAAACGTATATTTATATTTATATATTTCCTTAAACATATAAAATTCCGAAAGTTTATCGACAAGATCAATATTCTTGAGGTATTGTCAAGACAAGATCAAGATGATTCATTACAGGAATCATTCAAGAACAAGACGATATCATTATTTTCATATTTTTCAAGAACAACACAATATTTCAGAAAATATCGTATTGTCTCGTATTGTGGAAACACTAATGAAATCTCGAAGATTGGATCTTCAAAAAATTGAGAAGTATTGTTCATATACATTTGTAAGAATTGAGGTGGGAATAGACAAATTGCACATACGTTTTTCCATTGACAGAAAATTGTGACTGAATGTTGATACAAGTTCTGATTATTCTGCGTGTAGCACAGTTGTCTTAGAGGCCGTAACACTTTAGAGAATCTTCCAGTATGATTTGATGATTCATTCGTTAATGTCTGAGGAATTCAACTCCTACAAGAAGGAATAGTCTTCAAAAATGAGGAAAAAATCCTTCATTTTCAGCAAAATACAAATTTCCTCATAATTGAAAGATGTGATTTATGGAGGAAAATTCTCCAGAATTTTCACTCCAGAAAGATATCTAAGAGATGTTTTTCTGGGAGACATCTCAAACATATCTAAATTTGTTGCATACGACATCTTTTAGATCTCTTCAAGATATCTTTTAGACTGATGTTTATTGGGTTGCTGATCCAGCAATCCGGCATTGAAGGTATATAGGCTACTAGAAACATTACTGAATCAGCAAATATCTTGCAAGCGAGATTTTGCGGTAACACCAAACCTTTCGCCAATTCCGCAAAGAAGATTTACTGAAGTTATTCTTTCCAGCAAGCATTTTTCTCTGCGTACGTATGATTAGTGAGTTTCAGAAGATTATGAAAAAATGTTTCCCAATTTTAACGCTGCAATGCAAGATTATGTACGCGTGAAAATAGCCAATCTTATTATAATGTATATTGATTGAATAAAACTCAAAATATCAAAATTGAAGAAGGAACAAATATTTGAACGGTAACCAGCGGTAGAATTCACAAAAATAAAAGAAAAGAAACAAAGCACACAATGCAAACATGAATCGATTATGTTGTAATGTAACATTTTCATCTCTGTATTATGATAAGAACTGTTTCATTCGGTGCACAATTCATTTTAACTGTACAAAATCATTTATAAGATGAGAATGAAAGCACAGATAAACTTGGATAATATTCACATAACTCAGAGAATACCAACGTTCGAGGACGTTTTCTATCTAATTACTCGGAATTCAATTGATAAAAAAATACAAAAGTTCTAGAAATTATTCTCCAAGACCCCTTACTACATCTGTGAAAAGCGAAAATTCTGAATTTCAAATGATTTGTTCGAAAAAAAATTGTCACTACGTTTTAGTCGGTTCCCTAATTCCCTTGATTTCCCTGACTTTCCCTGATTATTTTTCACTTCCCTGACTTTCCCTGACCTTTTTTGATTTCCCTGACTTTCCCTGATTTTCCCTGACTTTCCAGGTCAGTGTGAACCATGTAGAATGTTCGATCGCATTCTAAGAACTTCTCGTGTTACTTGGGGATGTATTGTTCTCCAGTCGGCTCAATTGATAGTATATTGTTCATCAAGGGGGGAAATTTCCCACTTCTCCCCGAGGTGAACATACTATTTTTTCCCACAACTGCAAGGAAAGTGAAAATCATCTGTTTAATTGCATATAAAATATTCATATGCATATTTCAGAACGAAAAGATAGTTTGTATTTTCCTCCCGCTGCAAGCGGGCAGAAAGTACTTTCCTCCCGTTGCGAGCGGGCAGAAAGTACTTTCCCCGCGGGAGCGGACAGAAAATTTTTTCCCCCGTTGTGACACATTCGCTTGGAATTCAGCACTTTCTGACCTATTTTGAGGGGAGAAAGTGCTGAATTCCAAGCGAATGTGTCACAGCGGGAGGAAAGTATTTTCCGCCCGCTCGCAGCGGGAGAAAAATACAAACTATCTTTTCGTTCTGAAATATGCATATGAATATTTTATATGCAATTAACAGATGATTTTCACTTTCCTTGCATACCTTTGCTCCTTGTTATTTGATTGCAATGAAATTTATAACAAGTTTTAGTTGTGAGCCGATAGTATTCCCACACGAGTTCCATCCCAGTCGGTTGAAAAATGTGGGGTTTTTTTGCGATCCGCATCATTGGACGATTTTCTGACAGTAGTCGCCCTCGATGCTACATAACGGCGATCCTCAATATTATGCTGAGGTGCTTCGATGCTACGTAAGTGCGATGCTACATAAGGATTTTTTTAACAAATGTCGATCAGCTCGATGCTACATATGCTCGATCCTACTTACAGTATTTCCTTGTGCAGATGCCTCGATGCTACATAAGTGCGATGCTGCATGAGTGCGATGCTACATAAGGATTTTTTCAACAAATGTCGATCAGCTCGATGCTACATATCCTCGATCCTACTTACAGTATTTTTTTTGTGCAGATGCCTCGATGCTACATAGCTGCGATTCTACATAAGGATTTGATTAATGAAATATCAATCAATTCGATGCTACATACTTATGTTGCTACATAGCCGCGAGCCTACATACGCTCGATGCTACATGTGCCCGATGCTACATAAGCTTGAACCTACAATGGCATTCTTTTGTACACATGTCTAGCTCCTACATAAGTGCGTTGCTACATAGCTGCGATCCCACATAAGGACTTTATCACAATACATATGCTCGATGCTACATTTGCTTGATTCTACATGTGGTATCCCTTTGTATAAGTGCCTTGATCCTAAATAAGTGCGTTGCTACATAACTGCGAATGTTGCGATCCTACGTAAGGATTCTTCTACAAAACGTCGATCAGATCGATGCCACATACACTCGATCTTACATATGGAGTTTTCATTTAACCCTTCAAGTACACACAGGTGCAAATTCGCATTAACCTTCTTCATATTTTTCGTTGCTCGTCAAAAATTGATTTTATTATCATGTTTTTTCACTAATTGGGTGGAATATTCGTAAATTTTCTCCCATGCCACATTAATCTGCACAGTTTTTACTTCAAATTGAGAAAAAGAAAGGTCAAATTGGTCGAAAAGAAACCGAGTTATTAATCGATAAAATTGCGTGGTCCGAATTCGCACCTGTATGTACTTCGAAAGTGTAAAAGGATGTGTGTACTTGAAGGGTTAAATTATCAACGCGATGTATGTCACATATTTCCGGGATTCGATACTCCTTAATCCTATTTCCACGAGAAGTATTCGAACTAATACTTCTTTTCCATAAAGAATGCCCAATGGGAAATTGTATATCTTGAAAGTTCCCAGATAGCCACATGACGCTCATTTGTACTTCATTTGCATCGCGTCTTAACGATAAGATAACACACAGATATTCAAGAGTAGTTCAAACTGTGATGAATCCTGATCTCTCAACAACTTGTAGTTGAATTTTGCTCAAATTTGGAAGTTCAGAATTCTATTTAACACATATGCGCTTCAATTGTACAAGATTTGGAATATGCGGAAATGGCATGAAATTATATTCCAATTTCTAAAACGTCGTAATCCAACGCATTGATGTGAGTTAAAAGTTACTTCGATCTTAATACAACATGGAACTTGAATGGATCGATTCCAATACATTTTCCACGTGAATTATTCTCACATGTTTAGTCAATACTGTCTCTCACAAAGTTGGAAAAACACAATTACAATTCAAATGTCAATCGCCGGGAATAAAAATGTTGCAGTGATACCCCGAATCGAAAAATTTATACAGTTTCCATCCTCTGAAAAATCTTGAATTTATCCTCTAGAACTATTGTCTTTACTCCACTCGGTGTAAAAATTCTAATTGGTTCTGGCCGCAATTTTCAATAAAAAAGATAAACACAGTTTTCAATTCAGTCTGATTTCATCCTACACTCGAACAAAAATAGACTAAAATGAAATTTGTTACAACTTTCGAGAAACTGGATTTAATTCAGATTAAATTCATTTTCAATTAGAAACTCATTAGAATATGATGATTTATTTGCGAATTCAATCATTGAGACACATTTTCCGTATGTTCTAAATGAAGTATAGTACAAAAAAATGCCTTCGCTATATATATATATTAGAATGGAGCGAAAAACACTTTTTTCGAAATTCGACTTTCCTGACCTTCATGAAGTTCCTCAATCGTCTAGAAAATAGTCTCTCATAACCACAGTGAAGAATATTAATATCTTGAGGTTCCACACTGCAGTGGAAATTTTATCATTAGATTCGATCAACTTCCTGTTAGTTTCAAAATGAAATTCCACTTTTCTATTGTTAAAATCACTCATTCAATCCTGATCTGGTTGATTATGTTATCCGTTGTATATTATGTGACATAGAGTCGTTCATCGCAGAAACAGTGCGAGATAAGCAAATTTTTATCTTGCATGATTTCATAAAAAATTTTTTGTGATTCACCGCAAACGTTTAATCCTCAGTTGTCCCACGTATTTTCGTGTATTCTCATTAACCTTTCGTTGTGCATTGCAATCAACCGAATGAAGCTTTTTCAATGATAAAAGATGTACTATTGTTGTTAAATTTGATCCCTGTTCTGGTTTTAAATCGTACCTTTTCACCCCTCTGAACGTAAGGTCGGATTTTCGAGAATCTCTCGTTCCCTTTAGACCCCCGTGGAGTGACTTAGGGTTGATCACAGCGGTTGACTATTCTTGAGTTCTCATATTTCGCCTGTTTAAATTTATGAAATTCCGAACATACTCAACCAGGTCAGGATTGAATTAGTAATTTTAATGACAGAATAGTGGAATTTCATTTTAAAACTAACAGGAATTTGATCGAATCTAATGATGAAATTCCAACTGCGGCGTGGAACTTCAAGATATTAATGTTTTTCGCTCCGGCTTCGAGAAAGTATTTTTCAGGCGATTTAGTAACTTCATGAAGTCGAATTTCGAAGAAAAGTGTTTCTCGCTTCACCCTGATACATACACTGAGAAAAAAATCAAAGTGCCATCAACCACCTAGTGTAGTTGAAAAATTTTTAAGTGAATCAATGAATTTTTCGTTGAAACGACTTGGAATTTGTAGAATTAACTACAACGCGTTTCATTGTTTCAAACCTATCACTTGATTGTATGAACCAACGCGAATGAAATTCAAGGAATCAGAAAAAATTCTATTCAAAATCGCAAGTAGTTGCACAGTTGAAAATTTTGTGTAAATGTGTTAAAAAATCCGTGTGTCATGAATTTTCTGTTAAATATTCAACACAACCACGTGTAACTTCTACAGACAGTCCTTGTGTAATCAGGTCCCAACTGATTTATAATGTGAAATCATTCAAACAAGTGAAAAAAAGTGTCAAAATGACACAAATGTTATTCAACTCAAGATTGAACATAAAAATTGTGTTGTTCTCAACTACCAAGGGGAGATCGCCAGTGGTGGGAGCTATTTTTTTATGAAACTTCTATGTACGTGTAACTTTAGTAGTCGTCGGAAGAACTGTTCATGCATTTTGGTTTCAGCTTTCATTGTAATGGAAATTCGTTTTCTAGATATGTGAATTTGAAGATAGAGTGCGAGTCGATATACGCAAAGAAAGTACACCCAATCAAAGGACCGGCAGTGGCTTGAGTGATACAGCTTCAACATTCGGTCCCGACGATCCATGTTCAATGCTCATTGAAGTACTGTTTTTTTTCAATTTATTCTTATGCATTGTTTCAACACGAAAAAAGTGTGATTTTCACATTTGATTGATGTAAAAAAATCCATAAATTATACTTTTGAACTGTTGATTCATTCCTTATTTTGGATTTCATTTGACAGTACTTATCTGTTGAATTTACACGATCGGAAATTCCAATCAAAATTTTACCAACATCCTTTTGTGTTATATTATTTACATCGAGCTTGAGTTATTAGCTAACACAAATACATTATGTGATATCGACACAAAAAAATATGTGACCGTTTAGACATGTGAAATGTGTTGAATTTAACACAAAATTTCCAACTGTGTGAGTCAACCTAAGCAAGAAGTGAATCAACTCACGTGAACAGTTGTATGAACAAAAAAATGCTCTGCTTACAAACTTCAGATCATTAATTGAATGAGAATAATTGATTATTCCAATTGATTCAATTGTTTGGATTTAATGATACACCAGAACTAATCAACATTATTCTCGAGTTCAGGTATTCATAGACAGTCCAGTTGATTGCCTTTTTTCAACACATTCACAAAACATGACCAAAGATTGTTTGAAAGAATTTACTATTCATTCCCATATTTTTCAATCTCAGGAGATATTCAATAGAATAAATTTCAGAAGACATTAATTAGTATTTTATAACAATTTCTTTGAAATTGCCTTATTTTAATGACGAGGCACAAAATATTTCAACAGGGTTTGGGAATGACTTGCACTTGTGTCACGAGACTCGTATATCGTCGCATAGCTACGTCAGTTAAAGCGTGAATTTGATGAGGTTAGGTGGGCACGTAGGTAGGTAGGTTCGATTCTCGATTAGGGCTTCAAACTCTCTGTTCTGACTGACAACCCGCTTACTTCTTTATCCGCCGTTGGTGAGAAGAGAGAGTCTTCATCATCGGTAAAAGAACTCCCTTCCATTAAATGGTTTGTGTAATCGAAATTTTTTATTTGCTTTTTTCGCGTTTGTACATTGACATCAAATATTATTGATTCAATGAACTTTTTGAAAATTCATTGCAACCGAGTGTAGAATTGATTCAACGACTCTGAAAAACGATTGAAAAGAAAATCTGAGTTGATTCAGAAATTTAAAACTTGGGATCAATTGTTACGTATTTGACAATAAAAATGTAAGATAGTATGTCAAGGACATAAAGAGTCTAAACAATTCTGTATCGTTTTATGTCAAATGTATTAAGATACTTGACGGAGCCAATTTTTTATTGCTTCAACCATTCACGTAGTTGACTCAACGGAGTCGGCCAACTTGGTGAATGATTTAATTCAACTTCCAGAGTTAGTTGAACTTATCTAACCTCCTGGCGTAGTTGAGTCAACTACATTTTCGTTGAGCTCACAAATTTTTTTCTCAGTGTAGATAGATTGCCAATTCAAATTAACTGTCTTCCTAGACAAAGCTTCAAAATATACGAACTATAATGTTATTGATATCACAATTGAATGGATATTTAATGAGTTCTTACCCAGAACAATTTCAACTCCGATTCAATTGAATTCCTGAAAACTCATGATAGACATAGATAGAATTTCAATAGAATTATTGTACTCATAATATCAAATATTATAAATTATGGAATTGTTTCACATACTGATGATTACCAATTAATATCATGGTCATTATAGACCATTATAGACATGAAGTGGAAGTTGTCGGGCCGCAGGGTTATGTTTTGCTGACCGTACCTGAACAAACTGACTGAACTATTTGGATATTTTCTCCATAAATACATGCTAGAATGAGATAATGATAATATCTAAAGATATGAATTTGTAGTATTTGAGATTTAGAATTCGAAATCAAAGATTTTTCACGGTACGAGGTCGTTTTCATAAGATTTTTTGCAGAGAAACGAGGAGTTATATATTGGTTCTAACGAATTTCATCACCTACTGATGAGACGACGTCCGATTTGGAGGATGAAACGCATCAATTCTTATAGGATTTTGTCTGAGGAATACGATGGTTTATGATTCATCTTGGTACGCGGCCGTTTTCGTGGGTTTTGTCAATAAGAAGCGACATTTCTAACAACTTCTACATGATTTCGGTGAATTTTGTTATCTCATGATAGGACGTCGTCCGGATCAGGGATTGAAATTCATCAATTCCTGAAGGGAATTGTCCAGGGAATTTAATAGTGTACGACTCATTCCGGTACGCGGCCGTTTTCATGCAGTTTTCGTCGAGATAAGGCAAGATTTTTGTCAATTTGCACAGAATTTGCATGAATTTCGTTATTTAAAGACAAGTCGACGTCCGATTCTTGGGGTGAAATCTAGAGATTCTTATGAGGAATTTTCTACGGAATCCAGTGATATACGGCTCATTCCGGTACGCGGCCGTGTTCTTGATTTTTTACGCGAAAAGTCGTTGACTGGTATTTGACGGGATTATCAATACATATGCAAATTCTTCCATCGGCCGCAAGGTTGTCGTTCGATCGGGAGAATCTGATGCATCAATTCTTATAGGAAATTGTCCAAGAAATCCAATGGTGTATGGCTCATTCCGGTACGCGGCCGTTTTCATAGAGTTTTCGTCGAGAGAAGGGAGATTTTGTCAATTTCCACAGAATTTCCATGAACTTCGTTATTTAAAGACAAGTCGACGTCCGATTCTTTTTGGAGCAATAAATCTATGGATTTTGATGAGACTTTTGCGTGAAAAACCAAGAACACCGCAGCGTACCGAGGAGCTGTATATCACTGGATTCTCAGACGATGTCCTATAAGACCGATGACCGATTCTCCCAATCGAAGGACACCCGTGCGGCAATTGGAAGAATTCGTATGTGTATTGATAATTCCGTCAAAACCAGTCAACGACTTTGGCGTGAAAAATCAAGAACACCGCGGCGTACCGGAATGAGCCGTATATCAGTGGATTCTGCAATCAATTCTTCATAAGAATCTATAGATTTTACCCAAGAATCGACGTCGACTTGTCTTTTAAATAACGAAGTTCATGCAAATTCTGTGCAAATTGACAAAAATTCGCTCTCTTTCGACGAAACTCCATGGAAATGGCTGCGTATCGAATAAATAAGCCATACACCATTGATTCTTGGAAAATTCCATAAGAATGGATGCATCTCATTCTCTTATAATCGAACGGGAAACCCTGCAGCCGATGAAAGAATGTGCATAATCTCGATTATTCCGTCAAATACCAGCCAACGCACATGCGGAAAATCAAGAACCTAGCAGCGTACCGAATGAGCCGTATATCACTGGATTCCGCAGACACCTCATAAGACTCCATAGATGCTACTCCAAGAATCGGACGTCGACTTGTCTTCAACAACGAAATTCAAGGGAAATTCTGGGTCCAAATTGACAAAATCTCCTCCTGTCGACGAAAAACTCCATGGAAACGGCCGCGTACCGATGAGACATGCACCATTGGGATTCCTTGGATTACTTCTGGCAGAATTGATGCATCAGATTCTTCGAACGAACGACAACCTTGCGGCCGATGGAAGGATTCGCATATGTATTGATAATTCCGTCAAATAATTATTCAACGACTTTTCGCGTGAAAATCAAGAACTCGGCTGCGTAACGGAATGAGCTTTATATCACCGGATTCTAGACAATTCCCTCATAAGAATCTTATATAGATTTTACCCCAAAATCGGACGTCGACTGTCTTTTAAATAACGCAATTCATGCAAATTCTGTGGAAATGGACAAAAATCTCCTGTCTCGACGAAAACCTACGGAATGGCCAGTACCGAATAAGCCATACACCATTGGACTCCTTGACAATTCCTATAAGAATGGATGCATCTCATTCTTTCAATCGAACGAACCCCGCAGCCATGCAGTAAATTTGCATAATTTCGATTATTCCGTCAGATACCAGCCAACGCGTTACGTGAAAATCAAGAACCTGGCAGCGTACCGAGAGCCGTATATCACTTGGATTCTGGGTAGATAATTTCTATTTGAATTTAGATTTACCCAAGAATCGGACGTCGACTTGTCTTCAAATCACGAAATTCATGCACCCTGTGGAAATTGGACAAACTTCCTTCTCCTCGACGAAAACTCCATGAAAACGGCCCTGCATCGAATGAGCCATACACCATTGATTCCTGACAATTCCCTTCAGGAATTGATGAATTTAACTTCGACTCGGACGACGTCCTATCATGAGATAACAATATCTACCGAAATCATGTAGAAGTTGTTAGAAATCCTGGCTTCTTATTGACAAAACCCACGAAAACGGCCGTACCAAAATGAATCATATACCATCGATTCTCAGACAAAATTCTATAAGAATCGATGCATTTTATCCTCCGAATCGGACGTCTCATCAGTAGGGAGAGGGGACATCTGCACCATGTGGGGTATGGGGGATGTACCACAGCAGATATCTCTTAATCTTCCAAAATTTCTGAACTGTTCTTGCACGTGGCGTTTGCTGAATGGATGACCTAACTCCACACGAGTTCACAGGAACGTGGAATGAATCTCTGTTTTTTATTGATATCAAAAGGTTTGGCACTCTAAAATCGTTTGATTTGTGTCTCTGTTTTTCTCAAAAAGCTCCATGATCTGTAAGTGATCCCAAACACCACGAAACCAATCTCACCGAAAGTACACCGTTGCAATAACATTTTCTGGGCGGATCCACTTTTTGACTGAAATATCTGAATTTTTTGCGAGCATCAGTAGTCTGTTGATGCCGTGAGGGGTGCAATGCACCACAAATTGGTGAGGATATTTGCACCACTTCCGATGTTTCATTTTTTTTATAGAAACAGGTATTCAGAATGATCCGTACACTCGGATGTTCGAATCTGAATGTTCTTCCAAAGAACAGAAGAAAGAAGGAGAGGAAGGAGAGAGAGAGAGAGAGAAAGATTCTTTTGTTTGATAAAATACTCTGTGAAACTCTTTGCTATTTCCATGAATGATCTCACTTCATATAAGTCAGGGGGGATAAACTCAATGAGAGAATTTTCATAATGAACTTCAGCGCCGCCAAGGGGAAGGCTACTGGAACTAACCTCACATGGATACATTTACACAAATGCTCAACAAATCATAAAAGTTTGTGACACAGTTTCAGTGCCTTCATGTCAGATTAGTTCAAGTACCCTTCCTCTTGGCGGCGCTGAAATCAGTCTCAAGAACGTTCAATTGAGTTTATGCCTCCTGATATGAGTTGGTAGGAGTGACAAATTTCACTTGTTTCCTCCGTTCATAGCAAACACTCTTGTGCAATTAGTTTTCAATAAAAGGTTGTTGCTAGTATCAAACTCTAAACTGCATAAAGTTCATCTTGATCGTAAGTTCAGCTATTCACTTGTATATCTGATTATTCATTTCAAATAAATACTGATAAATAGATTTGAAAATAGTGGTTATTATTCCAATTAGCCCTGCTAAATTATCCCCATAAAGAACGATACAAAACGATAAATTTTTTCTATAGTTTTCAATGAGGTTTCTGAATACGGAATTTACGAAGTTATATCGTTATCAAACGATAGAACTCTATCGTTCCTTACCGTTTTCTATAAAAATTTAACAGATTGTATAGGGTTTTATCGTGAAATTCGTATTGGAAAAGTACTACTTATTCTAGAACACATAACTATTTTTTTCCAAATAACTGATCCTTCTCCAATACCAATTTCACGATAAAACCCTATACAATCTGTTAAATTTTTATAGAAAACGATAAACGATAGAGTTCTATCGTTTGATAACGATATAACTTCGTAAATTCCGTATTCAGAAACCTCATTGACAACTATAGAAAACATTTATCGTTTTGTATCGGTCCTTATTGGGAAAATTTAGCAGGGGGAGTATCAATTACTCAGGAGAGAGGAAGAGAGAGAGAGAGACAGAGAGGGAGAAAGAGCTAATTCGCAGGGTGGTGCAAATATCCCCACAGGGTGGTGCAAGTCTCCCCCCATGTGGGGAGTTGCACCAAACGCAATGTTTTTGAAGAACACTTATATCATTGATAGGATGTTAGATTCGACCTTGCTATCATTTGCAACTTAGAAAGGAATGTTTGCTCTGTCAAAATCCCATAAATAATATATCGAATGAAGTTAACCACGAAAGTTATAACAATGTAAAAAAAAAAGTGGTGCAAGTGTCCCCACTCTCCCCTAGGTGATGAAATTCGTTAGAACGAATATATAACTCCTCGTTTCTCTGCAAAAAATCCTATGAAAACGACCTCGTATCGTGAAAAATCTTTCATTCTCGAATTCCTCGTCTCAAATACTACAAATTCATACCTTTAGATATTATCAGTATTCCATTCTAGCATCTATTTATGGAGAAAATATCCAAATTCCTTTGTATATCCCCAACTTTGTCTGGTCATTTGTTGCCCGAAAGCACCATCCATGTCCCATTTGCCAATGAACTCTAATTTTTGACGCTTATATTTGCAAACTGATTAAGATTGAATGTCAACCCATTAAGTCCGGAAAATGCAGGATTCCAACTGTAATTTTAAACGTTGCAAATGATATATAAATCATTAAAAATTCATGGCGAAAATACCCTACCTGCTATTTTCGAGGTTGCTCTCTCGATTGTTGAGGTCAAAATTGCATTCAGATGGCGCTGGGATACAAATATGGGCGATTTAAAATAGAGAGTCAACAACAAATTGGAGGATATTTGACTTTGTGATTTTTTTACAGGTTGAAAGTGCACTTGAAATTATTCAAAACATCAACCAAGGGTGCACAAAATACCTCAACTATACGATCGAATTTTTTCCCCGACTCGAAGGGGACCTAACCTCTCTCAATTCATCATATATTCATCAAAATAACTCGCAATTCTGAGAATCTAGAGGAAATGGATAGAACATATAATTTTATCCGTTCAATATTCGTCACGAGAAGTACCCGGAGGTTTTTGAGGTCGCTGACTACGAATCCATCGTCAGATTTTCAGAATTCACAATGGCGGATCCAAGATGGCGGATGAAGTCACAAAAGCCTAGAAAATGAATGAAAATCGGTATGCTGAGGTTTTTGAGGTCTCTGATTACGAATGCATTATCAGATTTTCAAAATTCAAGATGGCGGATGAAAAGTCGAATAAAGCCTCGAAGATGGATTGAAATCGATATACTGAGGTTTTTGAAATCGCTGATCACGAATCCAGCATCCGATTTTCAAAATTCAAGATGGCGGACGAAAATTCGAAAAAAGTCTCAAAGATGGATGAAAATCGGTATATTGGGGTTCTTGAGGTCACTGACAACGAATCCAGCATTAGATTCTCGAAATCCTAAACAGCGGATTGAATACGGCATACTGAGATTCATAAAATGCTTCTAAATCATGAGAAAATGTGAAAACTACATAAGTCCACTTTTTACTACGTATACATGTCTGCACGTTGTTGCAGTGACTGTCGTGAGACTTGATCCACCCATGAATCAATTGTAAACATGAAAAGCGTGAGGGAATGGAAGAGATATTCTTGAATGATCTTTTGCACTATATCGTTTTGAGGGTAACTTGGAGTCACTCCTGTAGCTGATGAAGCTACAGAGACCTGCTCAGGATCCATCACACTGATATAATTGATTTCACTCTTTTGATCATGGTTTGGAACAAATGGGCCTCTTGTAGCCTTTTTATCAATTATGTTTTTAGCCGATACTCTGTTGTCTCGAATAAGTCGTGTGGATTTCAGTCCCAATTTTTTCAGGTGTAACATGAGATCAACGCTAGTGAAATAATTGTCATGATACAAATGATATTTCGATATGTTAGAGGAGGGTGTATCCTTGAAAAATTCATCAATATGATGCATAC